>AUXK01000073.1:0-16058 GCA_000482165.1 Strigomonas oncopelti | reverse complement strand
ATGTATAAGTATATATATATATATATATATCAAAAATTATATGTACCTGTTCGTTATCGTTATGGTACCCGCTACGACAGCAACCACAAAACAACAACAGAAAAAAAAAAATAAAGAAAAAAAAAGGTATACATAAAAAAAATAATTCAAGTGTTGTCGCTTTATTTTACTCATTTGAGCAAAGACGGAAACCCAATCGTCTCCTCGAAACACTGATAATTATTGTTTGCAATGAGCTGCTTCACCGCCTCTACTTTTCTGGTCTTCTTCCAGAAGTATTGTTTAAACACGGAAATGCAACTGCTTCTTGATAAGTGATCAATGTTATCTTTTTCAATGATTCGGGGCTGCTGCGCGCTGCCTCCGGAATAGTTGGGATAGTTTGCCGCCGAATGCTCATCGTTTTTGCTGTTTTCATTACCGCTCGCGCCGCCACCACCGCCACTCGTCGTGTTGTGACTGTCGTGGGAGGAGCACGCGGACGGCGGCGGCGGCGCCCAAAACGACGCCGCCGCGAACGTGAGAGGATGTGCAAAGTTGTTGAACACGTTGTTGTTAAAACAATAATTGTCATTGTGTAAGACCGCACTGGCGCTGTGGTGATAGAAGTAATACTGCTGCAGCACACCAAAAGGTAAAATGTGATTCATGGCGGAGATTCGGTCCGCGTGAGCGAACATGTACTCCTTCTTGTCGTCTTGAAAATCTTTTGGCGGAGTGAGAAATAAGTTGTTGTTATTGTTGTTGTTGTAATTGTTAACGTTTGTACTGCGATCCGTTCTGTTAAAAAGAGAAAGAAATGATGTATTAATATTATTATTATAGTCGTTGTTGTTGTTGTTGTCCTTCTCGATTTCGTTTACTTTTGTCTTTTTCCTTTTATGCACAGCTTCATCCTCCGTTTCTACTATATTATAATTACTCTTTTTCCCGTTACGTTTTCGCTTTGCATTCGTATTAATATTATTATTATTATTATTATTATTAATATTATCATTTCGTTTGAAATGGTCAAAACGAGGTATATCGAGTGTTTCCAACTCCTTCAACACATCTTCATCGTGTGACATGGTAATATTATTACTAAAAGTAGAATTTCTGCTTATGTTTTGAAACGCGGCCACTTCGTTTTCTTCCAGGACAGCACGAAAACGTGAAAACAACAGTTCCCATTCATAAACAGAGGCGATTGTTTTTTTGTTATTCTCGGTATCGCTCTTGACGTTCCCGTCGGCTTCGTTTTTCTTCGTCGCCTCTCTCTGCCGTTCTTCCGCGTCTTCCTCTAGTTGTATTTCCAAAATTATAATTTTCAATCGGTTGAGCCAGCTGCGAATGTCTGTGTGCGTGGCGGCGCAGACGTTGTAGTGGTAGAGTGTTGCTTCATTATCATTATCATTGTTATTATTCTTATTTTCATCTTCATGCTCATTGCCGGTGGTGTTATAGCCCGTTTTGCTTTGCCCGACGACGTGCTGGCTGTCGTTCCCAAATACTTCCCTTTGCAGTTTGGAAACTATTTTGTTGAAGAGATCGTTTTTGTTCAAAGCCAAATTTTCGTTTTTTACACTGTCCTTCTTTTCATTCGTATTTGTATTATCATTGTCGAAGAAGAGAAGTCCGAACTCGGTGAGTAGTATCGTTAACAGCTGCATAAATAAAACGGGTTTTGTGTTTTTCATTATTTTTGTAAACGGCGTTTTCTTTCCTAGAAAGTGAGAAATTGTATTAGCAGTAATGTTTACTTTTGTGTAGGTTTCGCCTTTATTAGTATTATTAGTATTATTATTATTATTGGTATTCGCAGCACTAAAAAAAGAAGAAAAGTACTTATTTTCCTCCTCTTCCTGCTTATAGTGCAGCGAAGGGATGTGTTGGTACAAGGTCGCGTCACTGCGATGCTGACTCAACACATTTTCTTCTTCCTCCGACGCCTCCGTTGCGCGGACCCAGCTTTCCAAGATATTATCATTGCTGCCACCGCTGCGTACCGAGCCCGGACATGGAAGCACATCGTAGCGATCACCACCGCCCGCGCCACCAAAGCATGGATGCGGGTTGGTCGTTGTGGCGATGATCGGGACCTTGCTCTTGACCGCCAGCTCGCGCACCGCGTTGTAGAACGATCGTGCGTTCTCGTCGCTGAACACGATATCGGTGTCTTCGAAAAGAATAATTGTTTTCTTGTTATTTCCACTGTTGTTATTATTATTGATAGCGGTAGTAGCCTGCGTTCCATTCCGGCGCTGAGAAGGGAATGCATTGTCGTCGATGGTTATTACGTCCCCTTCTGTATTCTTGATATTAATATTATTATTATTTTTATCATTGCCATTGCAGTTCCTATGCTTGACCGTGACCACTTCTTCGTCCACTTCAATTTCGCTTAGTTCGTGCTGCTTCTCCTGCCCCTGGTGCTTTTGCTTGAAAAAGTTCTGAAAAACCTTCTTTCTCTCCTCCTTTTTTTTTTGAGCAGCCTCCTCTTCTTCCCTTTGCTGACGCAGCACGAGTTCTTCTTGTTCCTTCTTTAGACGACTCAGCTCCTCTTCGATGGATACTCTATTATTATTATTATTATTATTATTTACATTGCTGCTGCTGCTGGTGCCGGCGGTGCCGTTGCCACTGCCAGAAGAAAGACGATAGCTGCGCGTCAGCTCTGCCAGGACGAGCTCAATGTTTTTCATGCTTCGCTTTTTCGATGTGTTCATTTCGATAATTGTGTAGTCCATCAAGGAGGCGGCCAGGTACACGCTCGCGGTCTTGCCAACGCCGGTGCCGCCACCGACGACAAGAATGTTCGTGACATTGTTATTCTTGCCATCCTCGTCGTCCTCGTCTTCCTCGCTGCGGTCCCTTCTTTTTTTTTTTCTTTTGCAGAAGACGTCTGAAAACGCGTTTGCTTTTGTTGTTGTTGTTGTTGTTTTTGCTTTAGGTGCCGCCTTTTTCTTGCGCTTCCTTCTTTTTGGGTTCTTCTTTTTCTTCTTCTTCTTTCCTCTCGTTCTCTTTTCTGTTTTATTCTCTTCTCGTTCGAAGGGCCGTTTTCGACGCACACCACATCCTTCTCTTCCTCAGAGCATGCCACACAGCTGCTGCTGCTGCTGCTGTTGTTGTTGTCATTATCGGAAGCATCGGAGGAGCAGGAAAACACGGAGTCTGTACCGCTTTCACTACAAGACGTGCTTGCGCTGGTGGAGGCGGAGGTGGAGGTGGAGGTGGTGGTAATGGTGGAGGAAAAAGAATCGATGGTGGAGCAGCTGTCCTCTCCGTCCTTGTTCACCTCTCCCCCATTCTCTTCATTGTTACCGTTGTTGTTCATGTTGCGATGGAGGCGGACCAGAAACTGCTCATTGCACAACTCATTGTAGCTGGTGAAACAGTCGTTGTTTTTGTGCTTCTTATTGTAGTAGCTGCTATTGTTAATATTTAGACCATTGCTAATGTTGTTAGTATTTCCAATGCGATGGCTATCCGAAATAGAAGAGGAAAGAAAGTAGCCTTTCTGCTTTTCCCGTTCCTTCTGAACTTTGATCTCCGCAATTCTCTTCTCCGCTTCAATTTTGGCTAAGCGTGAACTCCGAAGCTGAAACACGCTACCGTTAATATTCATACTGTGATTGTCACTGCTAAAAGTGCTGCTCTTGTTAATAACACTCAAGTAACTTTGGAATTGCTTTTGCTCCTTCGCATGCTCTTTTTGCATTTCCTTGTAGAAGGGCAACGACCTCACTAGTTTAGACGTCTCGGCACTCTCCGTGTTGTCCCCACGCTTCGCGTTCGCACCTTCGATGCTGTTATTTTTCTTATCGCCGTCGCAGCCAGCTATGTCAGCAATAAGCTTGTTGCTATTACTATTATTATTATTATTATTAATACTTTGTAAGGAAGAGAACAAGTGCAAGTGTTCAAATTTACCTTTGAGAGCTGCCATCCAGTTTGATTTGAACTCTGCAAAAAATAGACGACCCAAACTGTTCGAGTTATTCTGAGCGTTTTCTCCGGCGGAAGGTCTGATTGATGTGGGAGAGTTTGGAGAAGAAGGGTCGTTTTTCGACTCCTCTATGATTACCGATGACGTCGTGTTTGTGTTTGTGATGAGAGAATCTGAGATTTCAATTTTTGCCGCTGTTTTGCTTTCTGCCTCCCGTTCTTGCTCCTTCACCGAGGGGGCTTCTTCGTTTTGCGTTGCGTCTTCAATTTCGATTTCGATTTTCTTTTGTTCATCGCACGCCATTTCTCTTTTTTGCGCTGCGCCGAAAAAGTTGAAAAACATCTTTTTTTTATCGGCAACATTGTTATTATTAGTAGTAATATTATTGTTAGCATTGCAAGCAGCAGAAGCAGCAGCGGGTGAAGCCATCTCTATATCTAAGATAGTTTTTTTAACCCCGACATTTGCCACCACTTCGTTTTTCATTTGCGCTTGTTGTGGTTGTAGTGGCGGTTCCATCGTTTGAGCAGGTGCTGCCTCTTGTCGGCCTCCGTCCTCGCCGTCCTCCCCCCTCGCTCGTTTCGTCGTCCGTCGCTCGCGTTTCTTTCGATTTTTGCTCGTTTTCGTGTTGCTCTCTGGCGCCTGGGCCGACCCCAGTTCCTGGTGATCCCACGTCCGCAGCCATCGCAGCACACGCAGCGTTTCTTCAAAGAAAGACGACGCCCTAAATAACGGCAACGGGAACTGATTGTAAAACAATTGATTTCGATGCTTACTTGTGCTTGCACTGTTCCTTTTTCTTTCCTCGTCAAAGAGGAGCAACTGCCGACTAAAACGAAAAGCGTCTTCGGCTAACAAAGGCAGCTCCAGCCGTCGGCGGCGGTCTTGCCCTTCTTTTTGAAATTGCCGTCCTTCGCTTTTCTTTTTGTAACATTGGAGATAGAAGTGCCCTATTTGTTCTTTTAGCGTATTCACAGGCACATCGTCAGAATTATCATTAATATTATTATTTTCAAAATTGTCTTTTTGGACCTGAAGCGACTGGTTGCAGACCTCGTCGTAGTCCACTGTTGTATGAATGCCATTTAGTGGGCTATTTCTTTTTTCTCCATCCACCTTCTCCTCGCCGTCTTTTCCGCTTCGCGGCTCTGCGTTGATAATACGATTATTACTACTATTGTCAGCAAGCAAATTGCTTAGCTTGTTGTGCTGACGCAGCGAGGTCATCAGCAAACGGTCCTCCAGTTCTGTTTGCCGCTCCGCCCTGTCGTCTTCTATTTCGTAGCAGCTGGATATGAGTTGTTGAAAACATACTAGTAAATCGATTCCTCTTACAATTTTGCTCGATGCGACGGTGGTGGTGGTGGCTGACGGTCCCGATGAAGATGCCGTCGCCGCCATTTTACCTTTTGCCACGGTCGCGGTTGTTGGGCGTTCAAAAAACTCGTTTTGCTGTTTTGCCTGAAAGATAGAGGTAACGTTCTTATCCAAATAAAAAGAACCGTTCTTTTCAATGCTATTATTTTCATTATTGTTGGCATGATTTTCAATATTATTATTTATGCCCTGCCGTCGCGGCTGCTCTTCAGCGGGCGAGTGAGTAGGCAGTGTTGAATTGTGGGGAGCACTAATGGAAGTGTCTGCACCGCATGTACAGTCGCTTGGCGCATCGGCTGACATGTGCTGAAGGTACATCTCTCGTTGTTGAAGCCCGTGGCAAAAATGAGTTTGATAGTTGGTGTAGTGCAGCAGTGAGGCTTCTTGTAAGAAACGGGGCACGTCGAAGGAAGAGCAATTGGTGAGTGTGTTATTGTTGCTTTGGTGTTTAGCAGTTTCGTTTTGTTGTTGTTCCATCTCTTCTTCTTCATCGTCGTCGTCGATGTTGACTAGGTCGAGCTTGCACGGCCGAGTTTGACCACGGCGCGAGTTTACACTTCTATCTGCATTCATTTTTTCACTGCTTATAGTAATGGCAGACCCGTTGTCTTCTTCGTCTACAGAAGTGATATTTAAACAGCTATTACTACTACTATCACCACCGCCGTGTACAAAAAGTTCATTGTGATCATTTGCCTTTTCTCTATGACTCGTGCCAGTGTGCCTCGACGGCGCAACAGCTTTAATTTCTTCACTTACTGAATGCTCTATACTTCCAATTCTAATTTCGCTAGTGCTGCTGCCAACAATTGTGTTTGCGCTGTTGACCGAGCTCGGTGCTTTGACTGCTGCAGGGGCGGCAGCGTTCTTCTTTCTTTCTTTCTTGCTCTCCGTGAGGGCCTTCCGCGCCTTTTTGTTGCTCGCTGCCGTCCCTGAGGCTGACTTTGTTTGCTCTTTTTTCATGTAATATATATATGTTTTTATTTTTGCTGGTTTTTTTGCTATTTTTTTTTTCTATGTTTGCGAATATATGGTTTAATTGTATATTTATGTATATGTTAATAATTGTGTTTTAGTTTAGGTAAAAATCTATGTTCTTCGTGCTGCGCCAAACATTCAACAGAAAAAAAAAAAAATGAAAAATAATAATGAAGTATTAATATATGATGGATGGCGTCTTGGTGTTTCTTCTTCTTCTTTTCTCTATGTTCTACAAATTGATGACAAGGATGAAAATGAGAACGAAAGGCGAGAGCATCACACAAATATATAGTATCATTTTCATCCCGCACTCGACGAGCAAGCAATGACAGCCAATCATTACAAAGGCAACCATAATTTACTTGTAAACATCGCTCCTCAGGATCCTTGAGATGAAGATTAAAGCGCAGTGCAAGAAAAATAGAAACGTATTAGTACAAAAGAAAAAAAAAAACATGACATGTAGAAGCAAAAGGATGACAATCCCAACAAGATGTATCGAAACAAAAACGAATAATGATTAATATCTTCCTCGTCCTTACTCGCCCTTGAGTGAGCACGTGGAGGCGGAGGCGGCGGTGCCGCAGCGCGGGCAGAACGGGCAGTGCTGCAGCCACCGCGCGATGTGCTGTGGGTGGCCACCGTGGCCGCACCCCCGCAGCCACACATACAGTCCCTCCACTGGCTCCTGGCACACCGCGCAGGTCAGCAGCGACGTGCTGCGGCAAAGTTTGCACACCGCGTTGTGCGGCGGGTTCGGGATCGCGTGGAGGCCGCCGCCGCCGCCGCTGAGCTCGTCCTCGCGGCCGTGGCCGCACTGACTGTGATGGCCGCGACCGCGAGTGTCCGCCGCCCTCGCGGAGAAAGTGGACAGCGAGGTGGAGCGTGTGCTGCTGTTGCGACTTTGTACCGAGGCCGACGATGACGTGGCGGTGGTGGTGGTGGAGGTGGAGGTCTCGGAGAAGAACAGTTCAGAGGTGGAGGACTCGTCGGAGAGCGACGGCGCGGTGTCGGCCAGGGACGACGAGGAAGCGAGGGACGAGAGAGTGGAGGAGGAGGTGAGAGAGGAGAAGAAGGAGGAGGTGAGCGAGGAGGAGTGGAGAGAGTAATAACGGACTTCTTGCAGGCGCTCCGTCAAGTCGATCTCATCGGACTTTTGGTTTCTTCCCCTCTTCCGCGAACGTCGTCTTCGTTCTTTTTGCTGCCGTCGTCTTCGCCGGCGCTTCGCCTTTTCCTTTTCGCGTTGTCGCTCGTCCTCCTCCTCGCTGTGCGCGTGATGGTGGTCGACGTCGCCGTTGTGCTCGTGGCGCGTCGTGTTTGTGGTCGAGCTGACCTCGCACACGGACCTGTTTGTATTGTTGTCCTCGCCATCGGCATCTTCGCTGCTGCTGGTGCTGCTGCTTCTTTTTCTCATGTTATTATTTTTATTATTATTGCTACGATGACTTTTACGGCTAGTAGTGGATGTTTTATTGGTCCGCTTCGAGCACGTTGAAGAGGCGTGTGAGGTCGTCACGGATGAGTGTCCGGAGGCGTTGTTGTTGAGCGCGCTGCTTGCGGTATTATGACGACTATCATCAGTAGCGGCCACCACCTCGGTCACTGCTTCCTTTCCTGCAGCCGTTGCGCTGTCGCAGCTCTGATTGTTGTTCAGTTCCCCCACAAAAATTGTTGTGCTATCTGGCTCTTGCCCTTTACTGCTTTTAATAATACTGCCAGCTCCGTGTTGTCCTTGTGTGTGGTTGCTGCTGCTGTTGTTGTTGTTGCTATCGTTCACTGCTTCCGCTTTCTCGTCGTGCGGCAGCAGCGTCCTCCGCTCCTTCTTCGCGCTCTTGCTGCGGTCCGCGCGGTGGTGCACAGCGCTGCCATCCTCGACGGTGCTGCGCGGCGTCTGCTCCGCTCTCTCCTCTCTCCGGCGCCGCTGTCGCCGCCGACGTCGCCTTTCCTTTTCCTTTTCCACCTTTTTCTCCATCGTGCGGCGCATTTCTGGAAGCTGATAGCGCTTGTGCTGGAGAATTTGTTGGTCACTGCACAAGTTCGTGCTATTTGTGTAATAGTGGTAGCCGCTGCCGTTTGTGTTGCTCGAGTGGCGTAGGTCGGCCTCCACGTCGTGCGCCGCACGCGGCAGCGGCGCCGGCGGCGCGACGGCGATCAGCTCGGCCTTCTCGCAACTCGCGCAGTACACATACGTCATCTGCTTCTCGTACGCGATCTCGGCCGCCTTGGGCTGCGTGGGGTTGTTCGGCTGCAGCAGCACCTCCGGCACCGTCAGCAGCAGTTCGTTCACTGGGACGTAGAGCTGCTGGCGGTGGAGCACGGCGGTATAGCCGTCAAGCCACTGCACCATGCGCAGCTGCCACTGCTGCTGCTGCTGCGGTGTTGTGGTGGTGGTGGCTGCCGCACTTGTTGTTGTTGCTGCTGCGCCGGGTGCTGCAGCTGTGATGGGCAGCGGTGGCGGCGGCGGCGGCGAGGCGGCGGCGGTGGCGGTCTTGGTGGCGCCACCGGCCGTGCTGGCTGCTTTTTTGGAAGTCATACCGCTGATGCTGCCGCTGCTATTGTTATTGCTATTGCTATTACAGCTCTTGCCCTTGCTGTTCGCGGTGGCAGTCGCCGAGGCAGATGGCTTTTGATGTTGCTGTTGTTGTTGCGGAAGCTTTTTTTTGCGGCCCTCGGGTGCGCCAGCAACGTCCGCCGCCGCATGCGTCGTCGGCTGCGGCACAAACGGACACGAAAAAGTGCTTTTCATGAGTGCCAGCAGCTCTGCTGCCCCTCCACCGCCGCCACGTTCCTCTCGTCCCTCCCCTTCGCCTCCTGCTGTCCCCAGGTCTTTTATAGTGATCTCTGAGCTTGCTGCTGCTGCTGCTGCTGCTGCTGCCAGACTAATGTCGGCGTTGGCTTTGTTTACGCCAGGAGACCAGCGCGAATGCTGCTGCTGCTGTTGCTGTTGCTGCTGCTGTGTGTTGAAGCGGATGAAGTGCTCTACGAGGTGCCGCACTCGCCACCAGAGACAAAAGAGCAGACACAAGGTCAGACAGTACTGCACATCGCCCACGAGCGAGGCGTACTCGAGCTGGTGGATAGTGAGGGTGAGGATGAGGGGGAGCTGGTGAGAGCGCCACGCGTGGCTGCACGCGCGCCACCACTGCCCGCGCGGGTCCGGCCTCCGCTCAAAAGTATGCTGGTTGGGAATCTGCTCGCCGCTGGGAGTGGTGGTGGTGGTGGCCTCGCTTGCAAAGACGTCTTCCGCGCCGCAAACGTCCCCGTCGCCGACGCGCAGCGCCGCCGCGAGCCCTGCGTCGGTGGCAAATGAAACTCCCTTTTTCTTCTGCTCCATCGCCGCCTCGGCCCACCGCCGCTCGAGCTGCGCCTCCAGCTGCTGGCAGATGGACGCGTTCTGGTGCAGCAGGTCCGCAAAGTAAAAGTCGACCTCCTTTACAGTCTGGAAGTGCATCACGCTCACGGGCTCGTGCCGCGGTCTGCGCTGCTGCTTGTGGTTGTTGTACGGATGATGCGGCACGCTGCTGCTGCTATTGCTGCCGGCACTGTTGTTGTTGTTGTTATTATTATTGTTGTTGTTGTGGATGCCACTGGATTTGAAAAACAGACGCTCGTCCTCCTCTTCCTTCTCCCTCCGCTTTTGCAGTTCCAGGTAAAGCTGCTTGAGTTCCAGTGCGATTTGATAGCCGTTCCGCCAACACAGCGCGTAGTGCACAAATCGTTGCTCTTCCTCCTTGTTTTCGACGTAGCACCAATTTCTATTTACTTGGTCGACGGGAGTGCCACCACCGCCCATTCTTTTATTTGTGTGCATGTGCATAGCGAGTGGCGCGCTTGATTTGCTCCCACTTCTGCCAATGGTGGGTGGCAAGATGGCGGGAACGACATTGTCGAACATTTCAATGACCGGCTTGTAATAGCAAAGTTGAATAGGCGCTGTGAGTGCCGGGCACTTGGTCCGGTTCGTGTTGTTGTTATTTAAAGTGTTAATTGTAATAGCCAATCCGTTATTATTATTATTATTATTATTTTTGTTTGTTATGCTGTTGGAATGGTCGGTGGCTGCTGCACCACCGCCACCGATAAAGAGAACTGACGTGGAAGGCAACGAAGCACACGTAGAAAACGAATTGTTGTTGTTGTTGTTATAATGGTTGTTGTTTGTCTGCAGTTGATACGCTTGGGAGGAGATGGAGGCCGACACGACACTGGCCGTCGCCGCCGCATTTATTCTGTGGTGGCTGCCACCACCACCACCGCTGCTACTATTATTATTATTTTCTAAATGTAAGAGCAGCGAAGTCGCGGCGGAGGGCTGCGGTGCTTGGCCCTGCGCTCGGTGCGGCGAAGGCAACAAAAAAGGGGACATGGGCTCCGCTGAGCTGTTTGTACTTTTGCCCTTCGCTCTATCGCTTTCTGGAACTGGCAAGTAGCGCTGTGACGACTGCAGCTCCTGCTGCTGTGGCGACGGCGGCTGACGGCTGCTCGTGCTATCCATATTCTTTTTATTAATATTCTTATTATAATAATTATTATTTATAGTATTGCTGTCGTTTGTGTTTGTGGAATTCGGATTGTAGTGTGTAAACACAGGTGTGCTAGCAGTGGTTGAATTCGTGGTCGTGGTGGACACCGAAGGCACAAGCTTGCCCCTTCTGTTCATTTTCAAAGTGTTGTTGTTGTTGTTGTTGTGGCTGCCTCTGAGCATGCTGCCACTGTATCTGTCCTCCTCCTCCACGTCGTCGTCTTCCCCTTCTCCTTCCTCTTCTTCTCTACCCCCTTGTTGTGAATGCCTCCCCTGCCCTGCTCTGTTTTTGTTAATGGAGGATGTACTGGTGATGGTCGCTGCACCGCCTCTTACTTCCCTCGATGCCAAAACTTCTGCGGCGTCGAGAACGCCTAAGAGCGGCGAGCGATTATTGTTATTATTATTATTATTATTATTGTTATTGTTATAATCGTTGTGAAAGTGATGATAGAACGGATTCGAGCACAGAAACTCCAAGAGGGGAAACAAACAAACCATTTGCGCATCATCTCCACTCGTGTTGACAATGACCAGAGGACTATTCGAAAAAAGAGCACCGCCAGCGCTGCCGTGCAAAGTACTTTTTTGATCACCAGGTCGGCCGTTGCCTGCTGCTGCTGCCGATGTTGTTCCTGCTATCTGAGCGACAGAAGCAGAGGTGGCCACAATGGGTGGTGGCAGAGACAAGGAAGCAACTTGGAATGAGGTGTCAGACGGCGGCCCATACCGCGTGACGCCCGCCCGCCCTCTCTCCCCTTTATCCTGTTGTACATAGCACACTTGCGCGTCGTGCAGGGGGGACGTTTTTTTGTTTTTGTTCGCATCCTTGTCATTTGTTATGCAATGAATAACATTTGCATTGCTTGTCATTACTGTTGTTGTTGTTGTTGTTGTAGGAGGGCTAGACGCAGCTAGGCGACGCGCCTCCGCCGCCGCCGCCGCCGCCTGTGCTCGCTCGTGCCTTCGCTTTTCGTTTTGCCTTCGCTTTTCATTTTGCCTTTTCAAAAACATTCGGCCCGTTCCAAAAAGGTGGCTCCACCACCACGAAGTGGAGCGCAGACTGTTGTCATCGCTGTCGGCGGCAGACACCAAACTGCCGCTGCGCCTTTTGTTGTTTATGTTCGCAGAGCTATTTATTGTTTCCTGCTGCTGCTGCTGTTTTATGTGTGCGGGCAGTGAGCCAGTGTTCGTCGTTGTTGTTGCTGTTGCCATCAAATGATTATCCACCTCCGCCGCCGCCTCCTCGCGCTCTTTTTTTACCGTCCTGGGCGCGTACAAAACGTTATGGTACTCTCCCTGTTCCTCTTTCTCATTTGACTGGTCCGCTACGTTGCCTGAAATAACGTCCCTTTTCTTGTTTGTCTCTTTCTCCATGGGCGTGCGCGCGGCGCTTGTCTTTTGTTGTTGTTGTGTTTGTTGTGCATCGGACTGTGTGGTGGTGGTGGCTGCTGCTGCCGCCGCGCTGCGCTGCCGCCGGCGTTGCTCCTCCAACCAGGTCTGCTCCTTCAGCTTCGCGGCGAGGTCGGCGGCCTGCACGCGCAGGAGATAAAAGTAGTGGCGCCGCAGCGCTTGCGTGCTGCCATGCACGACGAAGAGAGAACCAAATGTGTCCGCGGTGGTGGCGGCGGCGGGCAGCGTGCTGTAGAGGGAGAAAATTTCGGAGTGCAGGTCCACGGGATAAAGCGGCAGCGGCGGCCCCTTGCGCGTCATTCCCTCCTCGCCTCCGTTTGGTCTGCCAGTGTGCGCTTGGTGCGGATGAAGGGTCAGCAGCGCGGGCGGGGACGTGATGCCTGCTCCTGCTTGGCTGCGTGAAGTATTACTATCGCTATTATTATTATTGTTATTATTATTTTCCGCATTGTCGTGCTGATGGTTGCGAATGTCACCAAGGCCGTGCTGGTACACGCTCGAGACAATAATATCGCCGTTTTTGTAAATCGATAAAATGGTTAATTCGTTGACCCAAACAAAGTCAACGGGCGCTTCCTTCTTTGTGGAGTCACCGCCACCGCCTCCGCTTTTGTTGTGATGGCTGTTATTATTATTGCTGTTATTTTGTAAGTTCGTGTACATAATATTCGGAAGCACCTTGGCACCACCCATACCCATCGGGGACGACGGATTGACACTGTTGCTAAGATTATTATTATTATTATTATTGCCGCCGGCGAAAGGACCGCTGCCCGTTGGGGTTGTTGTGGTGTTCATGTTCATGTTAGTGTTGCCGCTGCTGTTGCTGTTGGTGCCATTTTTTATCGACAAAATAGGAAAAAAAGAATTCAAAGCGTCCCACACGCTCACGTCAAAGTCGCCGGAGAGCGAGATGGTCGCCAGCCAGAGCTGCGAGAGAAGCAGCAGCAGACACTCACGCCTGTCGTCCCCCTCACTTTCTTTCTCCTCATTTTGTGGCCTGGCCGGACACTTCTGGTGACCACCGCCACCACCGTTCATGCTGGCGGCGGCGAGCGGGGAGAGAAGAGGCCGCAGGCGGCGGCTGGTGGCGTTGGCGACGTAGGTGACGTACGGGTGCCACGCGCTCGGCCCACGCGCGGCGAAGAACACGCTGCACGGCGGCCGCCAACGCAACTTGCTGACACACAAGTGGTAGTCGATGGGAGGCAATATCGTCTGGGGCAGCAGCCGCGGCACGTTGGACCAGACAGGCGCCGCTGTTGTCACACTCCTACTAGCATTATTATTATTATTATTGTTATTATTATTATTTGAAAAAAGAGGCGACGACGGCTGAAGATGGTGGGTGGCGGCGGTGGTATTGGTGAGCGTGGAGAGACTGGGCAGTGAGGTCAGGGACGGGGATGCCACGTTGGCGGCGGCAGGCGCGGTGGCGGTGGCGGTGGTCGGCGAGGACAGCAGATCTTCAATTTTGAAGTACTCAATCCGACTCTCCTGTCGCGTTTTCTCCAGCCGAAAGGCGACGGCGAGGAGGTCCTGACAGAGGGGGTGGAAGGCGAGGGCGAGGCCGGGGCCGGGCAGGCGAAACCGGAGCGGCACCTCGACCTGCCGCCGGTCATAGAGCAGAAGCACGCCGTCGCTGTGGGAGGCCTCCACACAGCACAGCAGCAGGTGGGGGTTCGTCGGCGCGAAGGCCAAGTCGCGGACGAGGTCGCGCGTGCGGTGGGCGGGCGGCCGCAGCACGAGCCGCGGCGGATACACGCGCATCTTCAGCTTTCCACCACGCTGCTTTTTTTTACTATCAGAGCCATCGTTATTATTGGTATTATTGTTATTATTATTATTATTTTTGTTGTTGTTGTTGTTGTTGTTGTTCGCATCGACAACAGCTTCATCGAAGTGCCGGGCGGTGGGTATCTCCCAGAGTTCGAAGTGCGTCAGGGGACTAGTCAGTGCCAGCGTGTACGGCACGTGTGGGTCCCAGACTATCTTGTCCACCACCATATGACTCGTGTCGATCATCAGCTCCAGCAGCTCCTTCGCCGCCGGGCCGGGCTCGCGAATCATATAAACGCCGTCGCCGCCGTCCTCCATGCCGCCCTGGTCCGCCCCATAATGTGCGTACGCGTCGTCGGCGTTGTGCGTGGTGGAGGGCGTGGTGCCGCTGCTGTTCGTGATATTATTATTATTATTATTATTATTGTTGTTGTATGTGGTCGCGGTGGTGCCGCTGGTGGTGACTGTGTTCGTGGTGGGCGTGCCGCTGCCGCCGCCGCTCGAGTTCACATTATTATTATTATTATTGCTATGATGCGGAGGACTTGGATGCGCACTGCCACTCCCTGTGTCGGCTGTCTGAGAAGACGATGAGTGCCGCTGCTGATGCTGCTGTTGATCATAAAATGAACGAAGGGAGCTGGCGGTGGGCGGCCTCATGATTGCCCTGTCGAGCGGACCCTTGCCGGCCATGATGCCGCTGCTGCTCAGTATTTTGATCTTGCTGTTGTTCTGGGGCGTGCTCGTGTGGTGGTTGGTGTGGCCGCTGCTTTGGTTGCGCACAGTCCACTGCTGCGGCAGAAAGAGGGCGTTGTCGGCCTTGAACTGCAAGGCGTCTAAGAAAATAGTAATGTTTTTTCCCGGCTGGATGAAAGCCAAGCTGGCTTCATTCATGTTGCACGCTCCATCGTCGTCCTCGTCTTTGTCATTCTTGTCCCTGCCGGTGTGATAGTAAAAATCGTTATAAAAAGTTTTGAGTGGGTGCGAGTTAGGGTACCACACGACGCTCTCCACCTTCATGAGGCCACCAAAGTTGCCGGTGTTGCGCAGCAAGAATGGGCTCTGATACAAACTCTGAAGATGACCTTTGGCGCCTGCATTATTACTATTACTATTATTATTGTTATTATTACTTTTACTTTTCTCTTCTGCGTACAGAAGCTCGTGGCTGATGGCTGGTATGACTTCGATAATGTAAACTTGCCGCGTGCTACTGACTGCCAGTGCGCGGAAGGTGGGAAGATAGCTCACGCTGCTGATGCCCTCGCTCAACTTCAGTTTATTGGAAAGGTTGCTGAAGTCGTAGCTCGGCATGCCGCCACTGCTGCTGCTGCCTCCGTGGCCAGAGAAAATGTTACTACAACTGCTATTATTATTCATGCTGCTCGCAAAATTAATAGCATTATTATTCATATTATTATTAAAGTGTGACGCCGGGGAAGAAGAGGAGGAGGGAGAAGAAGGAAAGGCTGAGCTGTGTAGTGCGGCGGCGGCGGCGGCCGCGGCGGCGGAGCGCGACACGGTCGGCGTGGAGGGCAGAAGTGGCGGACTTCGGGAGGGGCTGAGGCAGGCCGTGCTGTTCATGCGCCGCAGCTCTTGCTGGTGCTTGTGGCTGTGGGGACGGTGCTGCGGCACATGTTCAGTGTCAGCCCTCCGCAAAAGGCCTGTGCTGCTGCTGTCCATCGTGTTCTAGTAGTGGTGGTGGTGATATTTATAAATGCGGTTGTTGAGCAAAAAAAAAAAAATTAGAAATATAAGGACAACCTTTTTTTTTTCCTTTTTTTCTTTTTTATATGTGTACACTTAAAGAATAATAGTATTAATGATAATAAAAAGAGAAAGGGGAGAGAGAGAGAGAAAGAGAGATAGCGCAATGGCGAGAGAAAAAAAAAAAAACATGCATGCACACATACACACACACACACACACACGCATATAGGTATATATATACATATGCTTATGCGCTGTCGCAGTTGTTTTTATTCTTTCTTTTTGCGGCGTGAATAAAACAGCTACCTTGCTTTGCCATGTTTTACTTTATAGATTGAAAGTATATAT
>AUXK01000072.1:0-16156 GCA_000482165.1 Strigomonas oncopelti | reverse complement strand
ACACCACGGTGGAGATGGCCTGCAGGATCGCATCGCCGCTGTGCGCCGCCATCTCGTACTGCGCGAGGTTGGACTCGTCGGCGTCGTTTTCAATGAAGGAGAGGTCGAAGGCGGTCGCGAGAAACTGCCGCACAAGCGTCTGCCCGAGGCGGCCCATGACAGGGCCGAGCTCCGGCGCGAAGTGGGTCGCGAGGTGCAGAATGACGGTGGGCACAAAGGTGGTGCTCACGCGGTCCATGAACTGCATACACTCCTCCACCAAGGGCACCAGCATGGGCTTGAGGTACTGGCGGCCCTGCTTCTTCTCCAGCAGCGTGCACATGGAGTCGATCGCCGTCAAACGCACGCGGGGGTCGCTGTCCTGCACGAGGCCTGCCATCATCTGAATGAACGAGCCGTAGTCGTCCTCGCCCATGGGCACCTTGGCAAACCGCTGGCACACCTCGAGCGCCTTGCAGCGAAGGGGCACGAACGGGTTCGTCGGCTGCAGGCGCGGCGCGACGTACTGCTTCAGCACGTGGGCCATCTGCCCGGACCAGATCTCGGGCACCTGCTTGAGGTACTTGCGCAGGATGCTCAGCAGGTGCAGAAAGCCGAAGATGCGCCCGAAGCTGCTCTCGCTGTCCTCCAGCGAAAGGCCGCTCGTCAGCACGCCGAGCACCTCCTGCAGGAGGCCAGAGGCGTCGTGGAACTTCTTCTTGCCGCCAATCAAGTCCGTGATGGCGCGCGACGCCTCGGTGCGCAGCGACGAGACGCCGCCACCGATCGTCTGCTCGGACATGTACTGCACAAATTCGGACAGTCCCTCCTGGTCGGCAAAGATCTCCTCATCCTCCTCGGTGTAACACAGGAAAGGAAAGAAGAGCTTCTCGATCAGCAGCAGCGCCTCTGGCCGCAGGTGCTGCCGGTACAGGGCCTCGTGGCTTGCACACAAGCGGATGTAGCCGATCGCACGGAGAAAGCTGTCCTTGTAGAGGGCGAGCGAGGAGGACGGGACGTCGATCGTGAGCCACTGCTTCCACACGAGAAAAAACGTCTCGGCGTAGGTTTTCATAAAACGGGTCGCAATCGGGGGTGTCTTGGAGGTGTTCGTGGCGTGATTAATAATGGAAAACGAGATCTGCGCGGCTCGCTTCACGCATTTGACGTAGTTCTCCAGCGCCTTGCCGCCCGCCTGGCGCGCGGCGTCGAAGTTCTGCTGTGGGTACTGCGCCAGCAGCGTCAGCCACTGGTCGTACGCGTCCGCCGGGATCGCGCGCGTGTCCTTGAGCTCCAGGCCGACTTCCACCACACACTCCATGAGCTTGAACACGACGCGCGCGACGGCGGGGTCGTTGTACTGCAGATAGGGTGGCAGCGCCTGAAAGAGCGGCTCGCAGATCTCGAGTTTGAAAGATATCGGGTCGAGCTCCGGGGTCTTGAAGCGCTCCAGGTACGTGAACAGTAGCTCGAGCACGGCGAGGGAGCTCTCCGCGGTGCGCTGCGACAAGTCGGCGGCGACGACGAGCGGCAGGAGCTCCGGCAGGTAGTTCCACTGAAACCCGCTGATGAGCGTCGCGCAGCAGGCGTGGATGATGCGCCGATGCGTCTCTGGGGCGCTCAGCGCGCCCTTGAACAGAACCGACTCCGCCTCCTGCAACAGGCCCGGCGTGTTTTGCATCACCTCGTCCGGGACGGTGTACATGAGGCAGTTCTTGGCGTAGATAAGGGCCGAGAGGCTCTGCTCTGGGGCAAGGGCAGCGTTTGTGCCGGCGTTCAGGAGAGCTACTAAATATTGGGGCCCGTTTGCAGATTTGAGAGCCTCTTCCAGCTGCGCGGTTGCCAGTGTGCGTTCTTCTTTGCTGCCGCCATAGGCAACCTGCAACAAGTGAAGCACGTCAACAGAGCTCATTCTTATTATTCGTTTATTTTTTCTTGTTTTTCCACACTACACAGTTAACTTCCAGTTGCTGGGTTAACAATTTTAGTAATAATGACAAAAAAAAAAAAAAAACGTAGCAGTACACAGGAAAAAAAAAATGATGGTAATAATAGTATAGCGCCCAGCAATAAAAAAAAGGAGGTAGTAGTGTATGCTAGTGTAGTAAGAAAAGCACAACGAAAAAAGGAAAAGTTTTCAAGTTGTTTTTAATACATTTAATTCAATGTCAATTAATACAAACAGCAAACGAGAACAACGAAGCGAGAAAAAACGATCACAAAAAGAAGGAGAAAAACACCAGTAAAATGGGCACATTTTGTACAGTAACCTTGTTTACGCTTCAAGAAAAGCAAATATATATACGAGTATAAATGATACATGGCTCAAAAAGAGTCTATTCTTTTTTTTTTGCAGAGACGAGCACGTTTCGTTTTTTCGCAATCCGCGTGTGTTTATGCGTGTGTGCGCGTATTTTAGTATTTCTACCGACGACGACGCACCGTTCCGTACGTTAGCGGTCGGTTCGATGCATCGAATGGGGCCGTCTGCGTGGGCTGTGCGGGGTCGAACGCCGCCGGGCCCGTCTCACCCGCCGCCGCACGACTCCCTGTTGATAGCGGGGGAAGAAAACTGGAGTGCTTCGCCTTCTTTGCACCCCGCGCGTGTGTCTCGTCCCCGCGCCACAGCGAGCTCTGGTTGTGAGCGCTGTTGCTAGTCTCGCCTGGCGGGGAAGTGGGTGCTTTGGTGCCCGCGATGTCCTTTTCGACACACGACGGCTCGCTGAGCTTCGCGAGCAGCTCGTCGTAGCCCACTTTTTTGGTGCGGGCCTTTGCGGGGGACTCCGTGTCTAGCCCAAAGACGGCGTGCGGCGTCGCGTCGCGCTCCCTCTGATGCACACGTGCGTTGTCAGCCGCTTTGCTCTTTTTGCCGTAGCACATTTTCAGTTGCTTCGCACTCCGCTCCTGTCGGATAGCTTGATAGTCCATGGCGTGTTCGTTGTGAAATGGCGGAATCACGTCCGGCGAAAGGTACACGACGTGCACAGATATGACTCCTTTTCCACCCCGCACGCCGACTTTGAAGAAAGGAACGACGCCGGGCCCCCGCTGCGGCGTGGGCGGCGCCGCACCAACCACCACCTCCTCCTCATCGACTGCCGTGACTGCTTTTTCTTCCGCAGGAGAAACCACAGAAACGGCGCAGTCCGCCGGAGGAACTTCAAGGTAGATATACTGCTCGGGGTCGCCCTCCCCCGTCACTGCCGACGACCGCGGCGTCGCACCAAAAGCGGTGCGCCCTTCCCGCGCGTCGGCCGTCGCCGCTTTGGAGGACCACACCCGCACGCGTGTGTTTGCGTTAATGGCGGAGAGCACGGCACAGGAAATAATGTCGTCTTCTTTCCCCTCCGCCTGCTGCGCGCGGTGGGTCGCGATGAGGTTCAATATGTCCAGCACATTTTCCACCTCGTCCTTCTGCGCCGACGCGGCGAGCACCTCCTCTGCCTCCTCCGGCTGGTCCGCCGCCTCCCTCATGGTGGAGTGCAAGTCCAGCACAGACTTCCAGTCGGACTGCTGCGACGTGCTGCGGACCGTTTTTTTGCCAAACACCTTTCGCGACTCTCTCATTTGCTCGAACTCCTTTTCATGCTCGACGAGGTTCGACACCGCCTCCCACAAGGCGTCGCCGGGAGACGACGCGTCCGCCTCGCTGGCGCCCCGCTCCGTGGTGGAGGGCACACTCTCGGGTGTGGTGACCGCGGTGTGCGCATCGGGCGCGGCGGCGGAGTGACCGGTGCGCTCCGAAGGGCCGCGCAGGGCCGAGGCCGTCAGCTCCGGCAACACCAGCTTGGACTTGTTGCGCTTCACCATGACATTCGGCAAAACGGTCCAAGGGCAAAAACTCAGATGATCAGCTAGGTAGTAAAAGGAGAAGAAGAAAAAAAAAAAAATAAGAACAAGAAGACGGTCATTTTGTATTAATTTTCTTTTCCGCACGCTGTCGTAGCAATCGCCGTTATTATTTTTTTGTTTTCAGCTGCTCTTCGATTAATTCCCTTTGCAAGTGTTGTCGAGGGCATTGCAATGCGCGCGTGCACATACACATACAACACACTGAATGGAAATGCTCATGCGGCGATCGAGTATTCGTTGCTCATTATACAAAGAGGCAGAGAAAAGAAAAGAAAAGAAAAAAAAACATATAAAAAAAATTGATTGAAGCGTAATTTCGCAAATAAAAAAATATAAATAAATGAAAATGCAGTTAAATCGAAAGTGAATCGAAACACAAACGCAAGGCCGCCACGGTGGAGTAGTTGGTAAAAAGTAAACAAAGGTTAATTGTTATTGTTTTTGTTCTTCTTTTTCCTTTGCAAAGCGCACATACCTCTTTCGGTGTTCGTGATGTGGCTTTCTTTTTTATATTTTTCTCTTCTTCTCTTCTTCAATTAAAGAAGGACGAAGTTATGAGATCGTGTTTGCAAAAGTACTGAACCGTTGCGCGCCACAGCCAGTTTTGAGTTCCAATCGACAGGGCGACCTCCGGCCCAGGGATGCCGGGAAACAAAGTCGAGTTGCGAAAAAAGCCTTTTCGCTTCTTCGGTTCATGCATCATTTTCTGATAGTGCATCGTTTGGTCCTCTCCCATTCGAAAGAAGTGCCCGTTCGTTTGCTCGTGGCGCTTGGAGAGGGCCAGATCGGCCACGAAGAGGGCGGCGATGACGGGGGACATGCGGAAGAGCGCAGCGAGCTCGCCGTCCAGCCACCCGCCCAGCGGCAGTCCACTGTTCGGGATGACGCGGCTGCGGACTGGGCCTGGGTGCAGCATGTAGACGGTGCACGTCGCGAGGCGCTTCTCCTTCCGCACAAAGCGCGAGAGGGCGAGGCCGAAGAGCAGCTCGCACATCTTGGCGTTCCCGTAGCCGTCGAAGCGGCTGCAGAAGGAGGCCGCCTGCTCCTTGTCCGCCCACTCGTGGAAAGTGGTGAAGTCATTCGGCTCCGCGGTGGAGGCGGCGCCGGAGGAGAGAATGACGATGCGCCACGGCGGCAGCGTCTTGACCGGCACGTTGGAGGCAAGGCGGCTCTCCAGCAGCCGGAGCACCAGCAAGCTGTGCCCGACAAAGTGGGCGGCGAACTGCTCCTCGAGCCCCTGCGGGGACAGGCGGACGGGGGTGCACATCGGGCCGGCGTTGCACACCACGATGCGCAGGTTCGGGTCCGTCAGTATCGTGTCGGCCAAGCGTGAGACGGCCGCGGTGTCGCTCATGTCGCATGTGTGCAGCATGATGCGGCCCACCTTCCCCACCCACTCCTTGTGCAGCGCGCACTGGCGGTCCACCGCCACCTGCATCATGTGCGCCGCCTGCTGCGACTGCCTCGCGCCGCGGACGACGCCGTGCACGTTGACGCCGCTCAGCAGCAGGTGCAGCGCCGTGTAGAAGCCGATGCCGCCGTACGACACACCGGTCACGACGGCCGACGGGAGGGCGTTGCCGTTGCTCAGACAGCGCCACAGCTGGCGGTCAATGAAGGAGGTGTTGAGGTGCAGGTGCAGGTCCGTCGCGCACACCCGGCTATGGTACGGGGACTGCGGCGCGAGCTGCATCACCAGGTCCTGGCGCTCCATCGACGGGGGGCGGCACCGGTCGCGGCGCCACACGAGCCCCTCGCGTGCGTACATAATGTAGAAGTCAGCTAGAGCGACACATGTGCCGCGTATAAGAAATAATACGAATTCTATTGCCCACACGATGCCAGAGAAGATGAGCATTTTTTGTTTCTCTGCTCTATTTTTGTTTTGGTCTTGTTTCTTTTTTTTTTTTTTGTCTAGCTCTGCTGGGCACAATACTGCGTATAATGTAAATATATACTTTTATAGATATTTTGTAAAATGAAAGGGGGCTTTGACTTTATTGCTTTTTGTGAAATAATTGTTTTTGTTTTTTCTTTGTTTTTTCGAGAGTAGTATGTAAATGACTGAAATGATGTTGACAATATAAATATTGACTGTTTTTATTTTGTTTCTTCTTGTAGCGCATTATAAGATAAGAGGAAAAGAGCGAAAGAGAAAGGAGTATAGGGAACATAGTGGTAAAAGAGAAGGTAGAAACAGAATACACGTAGTGCAGTTAACGCACAACAAATTCAAACATCTAAAAGCTGTAATTTTTATTTTTTATATATCATACAACTGCTTGCAAAATATATGCAATATGTATGCGTAAACATATATATATGTGTGTGCGTGTGTGTGTGCATCGCGCAAATATGTTATACGTATGTTAATTTTTTTGTTTTTGTTTTTTTTGTTTATATATGTCCAACTCACTTTACGCTTCTTCGCCATCGCCGCTCATTTTATTGGTAGTGGTAGTCGTGTTGTTTGCTTCTCCCTCCTCCTCTTCTGCTTCCCCATCGCTCTGCTCTTCGTCCGGGGCGGGCCCCCCTGCCGCAGGAAGGTGCACCTTGCGCTCCAGCTCACGCTTCAGCGCCTCCGTGGTGACGGTGCCGTCCACCTCCAGCTCCTCGCGCACGACGCCGTTGGCGGTGTCCTTCGTGATGGGCAGGGTGTCGCCAATGCAGTCGTCCTGCCGCAGCCGCTCCAGCAGCTCGGCCCAGTGGCTGCACTGGCGGAGCAGCTCGTCGTTGCCGACGATGACGAAGCCGAACCGGGCGCGGGAGCAGGCGACAATGAGACGGTTGCGCATCCGAATGAACTCCGTCAGCTTCGCCGTCCGCACCAGCGAGAGGACAATGACGTCGTTCTCATCGCCCTGGAAGAGGTCAACAGTGCTCACCCGCACGTCGGCGAAGGAGGAGAAGCGCATGACACTGCGCAGCATGCGGCACTGGCCCAGGTAGGGCGTAATGACCGTGATGGAGGTCTGCAGCACCCCTTGCGACACGAGGTGGGCCACGACGGCCTGCACCATGCGCAGCTCGCGCGTGTTCACCTTGCTGCGGCTGTTGTGCGCCTCCTCCTCGGGGTGGTCGTGGCGCCAGAAGTAGGCGCGCTGCGCCAGACCCGGCACGTGGTCCACGACGGCCTGCCCCGTCGCCGTGATGAGCGGCCGCGTGACCAGCGAGGCGTGGTCGACGAGCAGCTGCGGATGGTAGTACGGCCGCACGAGCCGCGACAGGGCGGGGTGCATGCGGCGCTGCTCGCTCAGGCAGATCGGCTCGATGCGGCGCGCGAGGCGCTCGAAGAGGGACAGGTTGAGGTGGTTGACCTTCTCGTACAGGAAAGTCTCCACCTTGGGCTGCAGCTGGTAGTGGTCGCCGATGAGCACGACCTGCTGCAGCGAGTCCGTCATGCAGGCGATCAGCTGGCACTCAAGCACCTCGGCGGCCTCCTCCACCACGAGCACGCTCGGGCGGAGCGACCGCAGCAAATTCTGGTTCATGGCGCACCCCGTCGTCGTCAGGCCGACAACATCGGCGCTGCGCAGGATGGACAGCTTCGCCTCGTCCATCGCGTGGTTGCGGATGCGCACCACGTCCTCGATGGTCGACATGATGGTCAGGCAGTCCTTCGCCTTGACGGCGATCGCCTTCTGAATCAGATAGGCGTAGTAGTGGTGCCGCGTGGTCGGGTCAAGGCTCCACCAGGAGACCAGGTCCTCCGGGACGTGGCTTGGGGGCGCTGGCGGGTGGCGCGCCAGGTGCATCGCCTCGACGGAAAGGTACGAAGCGTTCAAACTTTCGTTGCTTTCGCGGTTCTCGTCCTCGTGCTTCATCTCTTCGAAGACGGTGCGTGGCACGTCCTCGTTGTCCTCCGTATTCTGCCGCGCCAGCTGCGCCGCGAGCTGCTGCTGTTGCTGCTGTTGCTGTTGCTGCTGCTGTTGCTGTTGCGCGTTGGCCGCGCGAGCCAGGGCCTCTTCCATTTTGGTGCGCAACAGCTGGAGGTATAGGTCGGCAGGTGGGACGGGGCCCCCCATCCCCACGTACCGCTCCCCGCGCAGCCACGCCTCTCGGTCGTCGAAGGAGATGTGGTCCTTTTGCGCGGGGGTCAGCCAGCGCTCAAAGTAGTTGCGAGGCACGCGACCGCTCTCGAGGTAGTGGATCTCCTTCGTAAGACGGTCGAGCTGCTGTTGCAGAATGAACAGCTTCTCCTTCAGGCTGTTGATCGACGACTTGTCCGCCTTGACATGGTAGAGGGAGCCCAAGTTGTGCAGGTCCAGTCGCTGCTCCTGTGACCGGCCGCCGACACGGACGAGACGGCAGCCTTTCGGGAACTGCTCCTGCGTGCTGTCCGTCACCTGCGAGCGGTGGTCGCTCCACAGGTTGCTGTCGAGCAGGTCAACGAGGAACTCGTCGAGGGCGTGGTTCTTGAAGGTGATCACCACGACAGGCCCCATCTTGGGGAGCAGATCGGACTGCTTGATGCCTTGCAGCATGTCGATGCTCACGTTCTGCAGAATGTCGCCCGACGTGATCTGCTGCTTGAAGCGCACGTAAGTCTCTACAACGCGGCAGCCAATGAAGGACTTGCCCGTCCCGGGCGGCCCCTGCACGAGCATCACCTCCGAGACCGGCAGACGCCGCATCACCTCGTCCTGCCCCTTGTCGAATGTGTTCTTGTAGCGCATGTTGTCAATCAGATTGCGAAAGGCAAACTCGTAATGGCGTGGGATGCACCCGATCAGATGGCTCCCACCGTCTGCGGCTGGTGCTGCCGCCGCCGCCGCGGCAGCACCACCACCAGCAGCAGACGCCAGCTCCCTCTTAACGTGCTTCGCCGGCGGCGGAGAAAAGGAAGAGGCAGAGCCACCGCCCTCTTCGTCCTCCCTCTTATTTTGGTAGACGATAGTGCTGGACATGGGGAGCTGCATGGCAAGCGGCCCCGTCAGTGCCCGAAGCGCCTTGAAGATGCTAGCGTAGCCGGACATGAACACGGCTGTTTCCATCAGAACGGAGCACTCGAGGCGGTTGTCGCGCTCGTTTCGCTCCAAGTTGCGCGCGAGGCGGTCGAAGGAGCCCTGCTGCTCGCACGGGGCAACCACAATCGTGCTCGACTGCAGAAATGGGGTGTTGCTCGACGAGACGACGCACCAAAAGATCTCGTCGTTGCCAAGCCGCGTCGGATCGGCTGTCGTGATGATGCACACGGTGGTGCCCTGGTGGAGCTGGCGGCCAAAGTCGGCGCGCGGGCTGCGGGGCTGCACCTGCAGCAAGTAGCTCTGCGGGTGGATGTAGTCACGGTCGCGGGTCACGACGCTGCCCATGTAGCGCACCCGGTCGTACAAGTGCGCGTGCTCGACGTCCATCACGGTCTCCTTGGACGGCACGTAGTCTGGCAGCTGCAGGCACGCCGCGGGCAGAATGCGGCTGACCGCCTCGAAGGTGTCGGCGCGGAGGAGGCGGCACTGGTCATTTGCGAAGTCCTCCGTGCTGGTGTAGGCGACACTCCCGTTGACGGGAAGGTTGGCGGGCGTAAAGGAGGACTTCAGGTCCGGCGGCGGGACGCAGAGCTCGTCGGCGGGGGGGATGGCCAGCATGCTGGCGCGCCCAAAGGCGCTGCCGAGAAGCCGCTCTGTTTCCTTCTGCGTGGCGAGCACGGCGGGGTCCTGCGCGACGAGCTGGCCGACAAGCTGCTCGAGCAGCTGCTGCACCGGCGCTACCTTCTCCTCCGTCACCGTCGTGAACTGGCGGAGAAGAATAATGTACTGCGCACACTGGTGATACCGCCGGGCGTTGAGGGTCACCTCCTCCTCGAGGACGCTGCCCGTCTTCTCCGTCTCCTGCAGGCAGCGGAGGAGCATCTCGGGGAAGAAGCTGCCCTCCGGGTTGGTCGTGCTCGGCACCGGCTGCAGCGTAAAGCCCAGAAAAGACTCGAGCACGCTGAGGTGGAGCGGCTCTAGGTTCTGCGGGCGCGTTGCCAGGTCCACAATCGTCATCACGCACTCCACAAAGTAGGAGGCGTCGCCGCGCTGCAAGAAGGTGTAGATAGAGCGAAGCACGTCGTACCAGCCATGTTTGTGGGTGAGGAGCATGCATATCTCCCGCATCGGCGTCGCCGTTTCCTTGCAGCGGTGCATGAACTGCGCCACATCGTCCAGCGTCACGGACGAGTTGGCAGGGCGGATGTCGATCGCGAGGGGGAAGTCGCGCGACGTGTCCACCTTCAGCGTCACGAGCTGCCCAGCCACTATGTGCTTCACGCCAAAGTCGACGCGCTCGAGAAAGAACTTGAGGTCGCCGACCTCGTGCACTTGGACGATGCCAATGTTGATGTCGTAGTCGATGCTGCGGACAATGCCGCGCGTGCGCTCATCCGAAAACGCCTCCTCGACGCGCGTGGGCTTCTTATCGGCGCCGCCAGAGTCGAGGCGAAACTGGTTCTTCCCGCCCGTGAGCTGCCGTGTGCGTGTGCTGTAGTTCGACCCTTTGTTGCCTGTGTGCTTCTCCCGCTTCTTCTTCTTTTCTTCCAGCACCTTCATCTGCTCGACGCGACGCTGGTGAGCGTGAAGTTTCTCCAGCATCGGCGACAAGTGCTTCTTCTCCTGCGGACCATTGTCCGCTGTTGCCTTCGGCACCGGCGGCGTCGCCAAATCGGCGGCGGCGGCGGCGACGGTGACGGCACTACTAGCATCGCAGTGCAGCGAGGTGTGTCCCTCGCGGCCGCACCGCCGACACCACCGACTATTTCGTAGTGTGAGCAGCTTCTTCTGGCCCCACGCCTGGAGCAGCTCGCGCTGGTCCGCCTCCCGCGTCGGGTCGAGAAAAGTGTCCTTGGCGCGCTGCTTCTCCTCCGCGTTGGAGGCGAGGTAGTTGGCCAGCTGGGGATGGGCGGAGAGCAAGCCGAGCAGCGTGTAGCCGTTCGCGACCGCCTCGCCCGGGTTGCTCCAGTCAATGCTTGCATTCTTTTCGTCGCTCCAATCCTTGGCAAGAGGGCGCGTCTGGGCCGCGGACGAATCCATAGCTTAAAAACAATTACAAGAATTATAAATATGAATTATTATTATTTTAACACAAAAAAAAATAAAAATAGCGTCTAGCACGACAGCTAATTAACAAATAGTGTAACGGAGTCAACAAGGTGATTCCTTGCGTTAAAAAAAAAAAGTTAAAGAAAAGAACTAGAGGAAACAAAATAAGCAATAAAAGCTCTTTTTATCAGTGCTTTGTTGCCTCAAATTCGTAGAAGCTAGAAAATAAATAAAAAAGAGGAAAAGGGGAAAAGAGGAAAAGGTACGGAGCATTTTTTTTTACTTTCCAACTGCTCAATTGCGTTTCTATCTTTTGCAAATAGAGCATTTCCGCAAGCTGCTTATGTGTCTCAAACAACACAAAATCGTGAGCATGTGCAAGAAGGTTTGTTATCAATTTACCTTTTTTTCAAATACAACAATCTACAAACACGTCAGCTATAATAGTGAAACAATTAGCAAAAAAAATAAAATCGAGCAAAGCACGCACACAAATACACAGACAAGCTTGTATATATATTTGAAGCTAAAACTATGAAAACACGCGTTCAAGGTTTAATGCTTGATCTCCTCCTTCGCCAAAATTTCGGCAGAAAGGGACTCCAACTCGCGGTCCCACTCCTCCCACTGCGGCACGATGGTCTTCGCGTTTTGCAGCTTCGGCACCTTTGTCAGCGGGTTGTTGCACAAGTCAATCGTCTTCGCGTTCTTCTTGCTCTCCTGGTCACACCACGTCTCGCACCACAGCCACTCCTCCGGCAGCGAGTAAATGGGCACCAGGTTCTGCAGCACGTTGGGCAGGTCCTGGTCGAGGTTGGCGAGGCTGCTCGGGTCGGTGGAGTACTGCTGGTAAAGCAGGCGGTAGATATCCCCCGACATGGAGGACCGGAACTGCTGCAGGTCGACGAGGAAGATGGCGCTGATGTGGTACGGCCGCCCGTCCAGCTGCCGCTTCCAATACTCGCTCTCCCAGAACCGGAACTGCACCGTCGCGCTGTTCTTGTGCTTTTCGCAGAACGGGGTCATCGCGATGCCGTTGCCCTCGATGTCCATGTTGTACAGGTCGTGCAGATCCGCGTGCGCCGTCTGGTCCGCGTCGACAAAGATGACGCGGTCGACATCGAGCGGAAACAAAACGTCGAGGAAGAGAATCTTGTACGCCCAAATGCGGCGCTGCTTTTCCGTCTGTGGGTTCAGCCAGAAGGGCCACTGGTAGGTGACAAACTGCACCTCGAACCCGTACTTGTCCGCGATCGCCGGAATGTACAGCTTGAACTGCGGCGAGAGAAAGTTCTCGATGATCCAAAATTTAATGCGGGTCGTGTTGCGGCCGTGGACGTCGGAGGAGGCGAGGAAGACGCTGCGCATCATCATGCGGAGGAAGCGCTCGTACAGGTGGCCGGACGCGACCGAGAAAATGTTGAGTGTGGGTTTGGGTGGCTTTTGCGTCTTGCCTTTGCCCCCCGCGGGCGGCCACGCGTCGCGTTTGGCCGTGTAAGACCGCTGAATGAGCTCCTTGAGCGTCACCGTTGCGTCGGTGTCCATCGGCACCACGTCCAGATTCAAGTCCTTGCCCTCGAAGGAGTCTAGCAGGATGGGAACGCGCTGCCGCTGCTGCTGCTGCTGATGCTGCTGCCCCTCCTCCTCCTTCGCTTGGCTCGGCATCAGCTCTCCGTTTCGCACCGCCGAGAGCTTCTGCGCGTTGATGGCGTCGATGTAGAAGGCGGAGGCGATGGGGCCGGCGGAGATGGACAGGTGCCACACGCCGGGCCTGGCCAGGAGCTGGTAATATCCCATGTTGATCATCACCAGCGTGTCAACCGCCTTCTCCTCCGCAACGAGCGGCGTCACCTGCAGCGGCAGGCCTTGGGCGGGGGCGCCGTTAAGGTACGCGGATCCGGCAAACACGAGCGAGTGGATGCGGTACGTGGCCGTGAGCAGCGCCACGTCTGCGGAGAGGCGGGAGAGAAGGATGTTGTCTAGGTCGTAGTCCGTCTCGCTCGGGAACACCGTCCACGCGTACGGCGCGTCGACGCCGAGCGTGAGGAGCGCCTGCGGCGGCAGGCCGCGAAACACAGACGACGGCGCCACCACACGACCTTCGGCATCGAAGCGGGCCTCCCAGTCGGCGGCAAACGCGTACAAGTTGCGAATGGGGATTCGCACGTTGGGCGAGGGGTTCATGAGCACCGTCAGGTGGACGCCGAGCGGGGAGTTGAGGAAGTGCTCGCTCAGTGCGATAATCAGCTGCGACTCGCGCAAGACCGGATCTACCACCACACACAGGTGATGGCGGATCGCGCCTGCCGGCTTGACCTTGAATGCAGTCCTCCCGCCCGAGCTCTTGATAAAGTCGTGGATGGAGGCAATGACCCTCCTCCCAGACAGACGCTTCGCCAGGGGGGTAGCGATGCTGGAGACGAGGGCGATCTTGGTCGCGTAGAAGGCGCTGTCTAAGTCTTCGGCCGCGAAGTGGACAGACGACCGCGTAAACGGAACGGCGTCGATCTGCGCGGCGACCGTCTGGGTCAGCGTGGCGCAGTCTCCGACAATGTCGCGCAAATCGTCCTCGGTGAAGTCCGCCGCAAGCGCCTGCGTGATGCCGTTCGCGAAGAGCCACGGAAGATGCGGGTCGTGCCATGGCCCGCGGAGACGCACATTCTCAAAAAACTTCCGCTGCGCGTGGTCCAGCCGGCGCGACTCCGTCTCGGTGACCCGCCGCTCGTACTTCAAAAGTGTGTCGGACAAAGTGGTGTAGTCGAGGTGCAGGTACGGCGCGTGTGTCACGTTAGTCAGCGCCACCGCCGCCCCCTGCGTCTCCACCTCCCGCCTCACGTGGTCGACAAACTCGAGGAGAAAGCCCGCGCGGCGCTCCTCTGGCAGCGTTTCCGCCGCCCGCCACACGTGCTCAATTTGGGAGGCGAAGGACGAGGGGCCTGCCGGGCACGTCACCACCGTGAGGCGCACGCGCAGCGCCGCGGTGGGCGCCTTCACAAAGTTCAGCGCCAACTCGAGCGCCGACAAGGCGCCGGCAACAGGGGCCTCGCAGGGGATGGCGAGGATGAGGGTGGCCGGTGAAACCATCCCGTCGTACGTCTCGGCGTAGACGTACGGGCGGGAGGCGACAAAGTCGAACAGGTCCTGCGTGTCCAGCGGCAGGTAGTTCTGCGCACTTGTGAAGCGCGTGCGCACCTTCTCGCGCGCGTTGAAGTGCTTTAAGATGGTGTCGTACAGATGCGTGTCGGCATCACGGAGCACACTCGTTTCAATGAGCTTCCGCACGTTCACCATCTCCTCCAAATAGTCGTGGTATACCGACTTGACGGCAACATCCTTTAGCTGGATGCCGTTGAGGTACACGGCGGGGATCTGCTGCGACATGCGGCTCGTGCGAAGGGCGAGTTGCTGGGCGTGATACCACGCACCGAAGTCGGGGGAAGAGAGCACCTTGTCCAAGGTCGTTTGGGTGTATTTCTCAACCGCATCGGCAGCGAACAAATGCACGGACTCCGGCTCTTTTGCCTTTGCGTTCTGCTTTATGTCGAGGTACAGGGTTTGCATCACATAAAGTGCGTCGAGGGTGGCCCTGCCATCGTTCATTGCGTACAAGGCGGCAGACAAGTATTTCGCCGTCGAGGCCAGCTTCTTTCCCGCCGGGTGCACGTGAGTGTTAACCGCCTCCGCCGTCTCTGACCACGCCGCATCGTAGAAGATGACACCGATGCGCAGAAAAAGGCCTGACTCCGTCGCTTGGTACGCGCGAACCGGCTCGCTCAGGCTCTCCTTGTCGGTGGGGTCCACCACGTAAACCGACGTCACTAAATTGCGGCGCGGCAAGAGGTTCCGCTGCACGAACACAGGGTCCAGCGCCTTTCGCAGCGTTGCGGGGAGTCGAGCCAGGGCCTGGTTGGACTCGACGTCAGCCAGCCACAGCACGTGGCCCTCCGGCACATACACGCGCGCGGCGCCGCTGTCGGGGAGGTTGGAGAAGTCCAGCTCGACGGACCGCATCCACTTCGACAGCGCGTCGTCCGACTCGAACACGTTGCGACTGTCCAGCCGCGCCTCCTCCGCGGTGGAGCCCGCCGCCGTCCTCGGGTTGTGCACGAGTGCCGCCCGCACCGCGTCGATCATCTTCTCTGACCGCGCGACCTCGGCGAGCATGCTGTGCAGCGACGCGGAGGCAGGATCGAACCCGATGCCGTCAAGGAAAAAGGCCGACACGCCCTGCGTTAAAACATTGCTCTGCTCCTCCAAGATGGAGGACACGTTTTTGTAGTTGTCGGCGTCCAGCGACATCTCGGAGAGGGCCCGCGCGTAGGTGGGGAAGCGGGTCACGATGTCCTTCAAGAGGCCGAGCCGCTGCTCCTTTGCGGCGTTGCTGATGATCTGCACGGCGGCCTTGCCGAGGTGCTGCAGCTCCCACTCCTTGAGGTCCACCTTCACGTCCATCGTGCTCGTCTCCGCCTCGAGGAGGGCGGCGAAGGCGTCGACCGCGACGGCGTGCTGAGGGTACCGCCTTTTCAGGGTGCCTGTGTGGAAGCCGCCCACAAGCCCCTCTGCCCCTCGCACGCCGCCACGCTTCGGCGTCGCCGCAGACGCCTCCTTGTCGGGCGGACGTTCGGCCTCGGCTTCCCCCTCCTTCTTCTTCTTTTCGTCTATCACTTTGTACTCCATGCTTTTGAAGTCGACCGTTGACGCGTAGCCAGGAACGTAGAGGGGCTCCTCCCAAAGGGGATTCACCTTGGCCGCCAGGTGCTTGCCAGCGCTCCCGACAAAAGCCTTTGAAATTCCGCACGCGCGGTACGGCGATGCGGGTAGGTGGCGAAACAGCAAGTACATGGGCAGCGCGGCCATCTTGCTGGTGAAGGCGTCGAGCCACTGCTTCGTCAGCACGTCGGCGGCGAGGCCGTACAGAACGACCACCACGCGTGCGTCTTCTAAGAAGGACGACTGCGGGTGCACGTGGTCAAATGTGTGGTACAGGGCCACCTTCTGCCGCCACGGGGCGCCGCCATCCCTCATGCCCGAGGATGTCGCCTCCTGCACCCACCGGCCAAGTGCCTCCTCCGCCTCACGCACATCCGTCAGAAACACCCTGCCCCCGGCGTGATACACGAGCGCGAAGGCGTTACCGGCGCACTCTGCGTTTCGGTGCGCCAACTCCTTTTCCAGCTCCGCTTGCGCCAGCGTGTAGTGCGTTTCTACAGCGGGTGAGTGCGAACGCGCAACTAGCTCCGCGCGAGCGAGCGCCTGCATAGGGGTGGTAAGGCCTTTCATAGAGTGAATGACGTCAAGCATTTTAGTGT
>AUXK01000071.1:0-16171 GCA_000482165.1 Strigomonas oncopelti | reverse complement strand
ACGAAATGCGCACTTACTTTTGCTGTTGTTCTGAGACTTATATACCCAATGCAGCTCTTACCCTTTCAACTCTCTATTCGTTTTCTCTCTTCTTCTTCCTTGCTTGCGCGCACATGTCGATTTGAAGTTTTTCTTTAGTATTTTAATATATACATTTACATAATTTACAAATTTTATTCACACACTCAAAAAAAAAAAAAAAAAAAGAAATAGCAAAACATATAAAAATACTCAAAACACTGTTTTTTTATTTACTATTATTATTGCTCATTTACTTGCTTCACATTTCCACATTTGTTGTCCGGCAATTATAAGCACGGGTCCGGATGTCGAGCAAAGGGGCGAAAGACTCTTTTCGACGCTCTCTCACAGAGTACATATTGCAGTTGCAGAAGAAGAACGACTGGAAGAGCTGTTTGTCTTTGTTCAAAGGATGTGCAGAGACCGACAAGGATTTGACGTTTCTTCCGTACGAAACGCTTATTCCCTTTCTGGCGACCGAGCACGGACAGTGGGAGGCGGTCTTGACTCTGAGCACCAAGATGCTGCCCAGTCCACCGAGGGCCAGCGTGCAAGGGGGTGTAAAGGAGAACATGAGCACAACGCCGGACAACGCGATTGCGACTAGTGCTGCTGCGAAAGGCAAAAGGCATCGCTTGTCCGACGATGCTGCATTTTTGAATGCTATACTAAACGCAAAGGCTGCGACTGCCCGGGAGACGGCCGCAACGCCTGCAGTGCCGCCAACTGCCGACGATGGGGGCCAGCGAGCGGCGAAAGAGAGGGTGGGGCACAACACGAATGCACGTTTGACCGAAATGTCGACCTACTTTGCCGATGTCGGCCAAAGGTCTTACAAAAAAAGAAGCTTATCAAAGAAGAAGGCAGCGGAGCAGGCGGAGGGGCACAGCAATGCGGCGGCGCAGGAGAAAGCGGTCTCTTCTCTGCTGACGGTGCTTCTTGAGGCCGCCATGGCCGACGCCGCCGTGGCAGAAGGCGGCAGCGCACCGTTCCTTGTGCAGCGATTAAAAGACGCCTTTTCGTGCAACGCCAATCTGCCCGTGCCGACGTTGCAAAAATGTGAGGCCACACTTGCGCGGTGGCTAGCGGCCCCGTTTCTGTTCACGAAGGGGGAGGACGTCAGCGCCCGACGGGATGCCTCGCCACTCGAAGACATGGGCGCTCTCCTTGACGTTGTGCGCGCGGTGCTGAGGGTGCGCGTTGGGCGCGCGGCGGCGGCGGCAAATGTGGACACCCCTAGCACCACACCTTCAGCGGAGCAGGAGATGGAAAAGGAAGCAGCAGCACCGTCGACTGCAATCGTGACGCTCGATGACAGCGTGCTGCAAAAGCTCGAGGACATTCACCTGTACGTGAGCCAGCGAGCACGCGCGCACACACGCACGGGGCCTGGCCCGTCTGCTGACCCGTATGTCGTGCACCTGACAGCCTCTCTCGAAGAGTACATACAGCGGCAGAGCCGCACCACCGACGGGCCGAGCGCGCATGTCGCGTTGCACTGCTGCGTTTACACCGTCTGGGACTGCGCCATTCGCGCGCTCACAAACAACCGCTGCTCACTGCCGCGTAGCGACTTTTCCGATGGAACAGACGCGGACGGCTTCTTTGTCGGCCCAGAGGCCGCCCTCATTGCGTGTGTGATTTTGGGCGGCGTGCTGTCCCGACTGTCGCCGTCTGTCCGCCACTCCTACGGCACAGTCCACCTGGCGCTCAGCGGCACGCTCCTTCTTGAGTACGCCCTGCTCTCTCGCACGCGCCGCACGCTTGCCTCGTCCTTGCAACTACTAGTGTCGGTGAAAGGGAAAGCGAGGACCGCCGACGCCGTCCTCGCGGCCTTGTATGAGAGCACCTGTCAGCTGATAAACAGCGCGAAGGTCGGCGACGAGACGACACACGTAAAAGATGCGGATGCGTTCTTGAGAGCGGGCCTTGAACTCATACTGGAGAGAAGCGGCCCCGCGGACACGGGACTTACAGCAGCCCCACAGGTGAATGACAAGAAGGAGACAATTTGTGCATCCTGTACACCATTACTGCGACAGATCGTCGTGGCGCTTGCTCGGCTTATTGTGCACAATTACGCCGCCGGCCAGCGGCAGCAGAGCGGGGAGGCGGGGGACAGTGCAAAACGAGAAAAGGCCGGTGCTCTCGGTGCCGCAGCAGTCGGCGCGCCTTCTGTCAGTGAAGCGAGGCTGATCACGCTTCTTTTGCTGAATGTGGAAAATACCCCTCCGAAGGGAGAGCCTGATCGCAATGCAGCGCAGCGAAGTGTTCTGTCGGCGTTCATTCGCGATACGCTCGATTTGGCGAATCAGCAGCCGCGGCGCGAGGCGCGTGGGGTGTGCCGCTTGCTGCTGCGCGTGCTGGTGAGTGTGAGCGGAAAGGTGGAAAACGGCAACATCGCAACGCTTCTCTTGTCGAGCGCAGAGGTGAACCACGTGGCGCGCCGTCTGGCGCCCTCGTCCGAGCGTAAGACGGCGCCGCAGGTGTCCGCGCGATCAAAGGGACTGCAGGTGGCCCACTTACTGGCACAGTCCGAAAATTTTGCCTCGCAGTATACAACCCTCCTCTGCGGCCTGGAGCCTTTCCTTGATGACGGCGACTGCTGGACCTTTTTTCAAACCCTTGTGCGGACGAATATAAAAGACGAACGGGCGGCAAAGCAAATCGCGCGTGAGCTGGTGGAGCTGCGGTTGGGGCGAAGCCATCGAGGAGTGAAGGAGAAGAAGAAGGAAAGGGAGCTCGACGCGCGGCACGCAAGCGCGCTGCGTTTTTACATAAAGGCACTCCCCCCTCCGCTCGCACTCGCTGCCATGCTGCACCTTCTCGACGACGATTACCCAGCGGACCGCGCGCCACATGCCGCTGCGCGCCGTGAGGCGCTCAGATTTCTAGAAAAGGTCTCTGTCATCTGCGTTGCCTTGCTGCAGGACACCCGCATCAATTTGTCGATCCAGGAAAAGAACGCAAAGGTGCGCCGCCTGCTGAACGTACCGCTGGCGACGGCAGAGGGCGAAGTTGAGGACGAGCGAGCGCGTGTGGCCCCTGAAGCGGACAAGAGCGGAGCGATGGCACGTCGAGCTCTCCTACTGTGGAGGGAGAACCCGCACGGGCTTTCACAACAGTCCGAAGTGGCACGATTGATGGAGAAGGTACTGATGGTGGAGTCTGGCTTGGTTGGCGAAGAGGCGGTGAGTGACGGCGGTGACGGCGGCGATGGCGGCGGTCCGGGCAGCCGCATCCCGTCCGCGGAGGGGGCCGAAAAAAAGTGGCTCGCCTCCAACGCTGCGGTGGACACTATACTGTACACGCTGGTGGTGAAAACTTCACCTTCGCACTGGGCAGATGCGCTCGCGATTGTGCGCGAGGGCGTCCCTATGGGCGACCGCTACCTCGCCGAGGGCGCAGACGGGGAAGAGGCGAACACGCCTTTGACGACGCTGCTGCGTGTGACGAGCCGGAGGGGGAGGCCGTTGAGCAAGGAAGAGCACGAGACGCTGGTGGACGAAGTAAAGCCTTTGCTTTACAAGCGCAACACCAACGCCGCTATTGGACTTTTTTACGCTTACGAGCGCGACGGGCGGCGGCTCACGCTGAGCGAGTTGGAGCTCTTCGCCGCCGCCGGCGTCTCGCGCGGCCCTATGCCGTTTGCGGAGCGTCTCATCGTGTATGCGCAAGGGTGCCCGTCAAGCGTGCGCATCTCCACGAGCGTCATTCGCTGCGCCGCACAGCACTACGCGCGCCGCGGGCGTGCGCACAAGAAAGAGAGTGGGAAGTGGAGCGCGCCGCGCAAGGCAGGGAGTGAAGGCGTAACGGATAGACTGCTTTTGCGGCACCGCTGTCAGGTGCTGGCGTTGCGTGGCGCGCGTCTTTTGCCTAAAGTGACATCAACGGACGAAGGCGCAACCGCCACTCACCTCCCCGCCACTGTATCGCAGCAGAAGATGACCAAGGAAGACGTGGCTGTGGTGAAGAAGTGCTTCCTTATTTTGACGGACCATAATATGAAGGAGGCGCGCGAGCTAGCAGCGGAAGCGGGCCTGTTCGAATCCACCGCGGTGGCGGAAGGCGTCGAAGCCCTGGAGAGCACCGTTGCTCTCTGTGCTGATGCGGGTGATTTTCGCAGCGGTGTAAACGCGTACATGAAGTTTCGCGAGGATTACATGTGTCCACCGGTGGGGCACGAGCTGCTGCAGCGACTTATACGGATGGAGCTGCAGTGGCAACGAGGGCAGCAAGTGGAGGAGACACACGCGCCAGTGCAGTCACACGAAAGGGAGGCAGCTCCCACCTCCACGCCGGAGGCCAACGACGTGACAACAGCGTTTGCGGACAAAAACAGGAAGAAATCTAAAAGAAGCCACAAACAAAAACTCCACGTACTTGATGGTAAGGCGTCGGCGAGTACGCAACAAGCGCTCCAGCTGTTGATACAGGACGGATATCGGGCGCTTGTTAAATTAGGTGCAAAGCCTCAGTGGCGTCGGCTGGGCACAGAACCCGCACAGGGCGGAGCTGAGGAAGGGGAGGGGAAGAGCGAAAAGTCTCACGTGCTGCGTTTCTTCGAAGACACGCTGGCCTCTATTTTTGCCGTCGACGTGGCCGGCGACGAGCGCCGCACCGCTGCCGCCGTGCGCGCGCGGGGAGAGGACACCCCGCTGGCTGACTTTCTCCAACGCGACGGCGCGGGTCTGTTTCGGGCGCTTTTGAAGCCGTTTCTGTCGCTGCCCCACGCAGGGCGACTGCCACTGCAGGCGGTCACCGTTTGCGTCCGTTTTTTGCGTGAAATGAGTGTTGTGGTCTCCGACGAAATGCAACAGCAGCACGCCCAAGGTCGCGGCGGAGAAGAGGCGCCTCTGCAACTGCTGGAAGAACTGCTCCGCACAGCACAGGAATTTGTGGCCGACATCGAAGACTTGCGCGGTGCCGGTGCGAAACCGGAAAGCGGACCGGCGGGCGGTGCCGACCTGGAGCAGCATCGCATCGATGTGATGTGGTTGAGAATTATCGAGAAGAATCTGACCCACCAACGGCGCCTCCGCACCGCAGTCTCGCATGACGCACTCGACCAGCTTGTGATGGAGACCGAGAGCAGTGAGTTGGAGTCCATCAAAAGCGTTCTTCAAAGCCACGCCAGCGCGTTCGCTGGAGAAGACCACGACGCTACCTTGTCGTATGAAGTCATCAGTGAAATGCATCGCGTGATCTCTTTTGTGTTTCGGTGCGGTCTCACCAAGAATGCTCCGGCGTCAGGTTGGCGGTGCCGCCCTTTGCCGGCAAACAAGAACAAAAGCAGCGCTGTAAAAACGACTGGGGACGCGTACCGTGTGTCGTCTCTCAGCGCCTTGGCGGCAGCAGCGGAAGTGAGTGCGTCCATATGGCAGCGTCAGAAGTGTCCCACAGCACCTCGGGCAACAGCAGCTGTGGGGTCAAACAAAGGAGATCATGCGCTTAGCGGTAGCAATCTCACCCCACGCGAGCTCGATGCGTATTTCCAAGCCACGCACACGACACTGCTTATTACCAAAGACTTTTTCGATCTTTACCAGAGCTACGAGCTGCGCCTCGCGTGCCCGGGCGGCAGCGCCTGCAAGGACAGTGGCACTTTCTTTGCTGTCCGCGCCTCGCTCACGGCCCTTCGCACTGCCGCAACGGTGGCGCTCGAGCGCTTTCAGCAGAGTGTGTGGCTTCCCTTCTGGCTCGAGACTGCGCCGTCGTTGCGCTGGATGCGTGTGGGGCGACCGCACGACAGGTACAGCCTACGCGCACAAGGTAACGAACCAGAAGAGGTGGTGGGTGAAAGCGTGTGGCAGGCGGTGTTTGCGTCAGGGGAATGGCGCCGTCGGTGGCTCGAGCAGCACGCGCTTCTCGTGCTTTGTCGGGTGTACGGTCAGCATCATCGACGTCTTGACGCCGCTTCGTCCAGTGTGCTGTTGCTCCTGCAGAGGGCGGAGCGCGCGATGCTGGAAGAGGGCCCGACCGCGTTGTCAGAGAAGGCGCAGCGGCAAGCGAGGGAGCACGATAAGATGCTTGTGGCGACTGCGCTATTTCTGTGCGACGACTCCTCTCTGTCCTGCGACAGCTACCTGCAAGTTCACGGAGGCGCGGTACGGGCGCTGCTTTTGCGCGTGGCGGATATCGCTGAGCCAGACTCTGTTGCGCTGCCTCTTTCCCGCCATCTGGGCGAGCTCGTGTGCGGCCTGTTGTTTGCCAATCCTCGCTTGAAATTGCCAGCCTTGCATCAGCTTTTGGCGCTCGATGGCGCCGACAGCGCCAGTGGTGATGGTGACGGTCGCTCCCTCTGGGTTGCCCTGTGGTCTGCCGGAATGCGTTGGTGCAGCGATGTCCCCGCGTTTATTCGCGAGCACATTTTGTCTCATCAGAGCGGAGACGGCACCTATGCCACAATAGAGGAGCTCTTGTCGCACATTTCGAACAATTGGAACTCTGTTTTCTGGACTGGATTTTCAGATGAAGAAGAAGAGTTGACGCAGCAGCTTTTATCCACCTCTGGGCTGATCGTGGGCAAAGGAATGCACTTGAGAGAAAGAAGTGTATTTACCCTTTTGTTTCTTTGGCACCATTTTCCAATTGCCGCCGACGTCGTTGGCTGCAACAGCACCACGGCAAAACGTCGCGCCCAGGTGGTGGAGGAATCCGTGGAACACGCGGTGCAGCTGATCGCGTTGACGATGCCGGAGCGGAGGGATTTGGTCGACCTCGTCATCACCCACGCCCCCGTGTACGGCGGCGGGCCTGGTGGTGGTGGCGAGGAAGAGGAAGAAAATAAGGCGGCGAGCGACGTGATTGCCGCGCGCTTGCTGAACGCTCTGCAAAATATTCTTTTGTGGCCGCCGGCCAAGTTGTTGACGTGGGCGTCTATTCTCACACAGCACTACGGCGCCGCGCACGACGAGAAAAAGAGTGAAGAGGTGCACAAGTTGCTTGGCGTATTGATAAGAGAGACCCTTTTCACCATCCCTCACGCAGAAGCCTCGTCGCCACAGCGAGCGCTTATTGAGCAGGATGTCTTGTCCGTGGAGCGCGCAAGGCGTCCTCACTCCATAGGGGCCTTGGCCAACATGCACGACTACGAATGTAAGCAAGACCGCGCAGCCTGCGTTGCACGAGCCCTGGTGAGATGCTTGAATGGCCAGAGCGAAAAGGGCAACCCGGCGGCGTTGTTTCGAGAGATGGATTGCTCCGTGCAGCTTCACTTCCTCCTACAAATTAAACGAGGCGGAAGTAGGGTGCGCTGGACAGCACAGCAGATGGCCGCGTTCTTTGCGCTGGCGGACCCGAGTGTGCGACGCCTCTGTCTCTTGGACAGACTCCCTTTCTTGAAAGACATGTCGTCCGATGTGCACTACGACGTGTCTGCCATCGCACGGGTGTGGCAGTCCCCCGCATCGGTTCGGTGGAGCTCGCGGCGAGACCGCTACGTCGTTGCCGCAGAGACACACGGCCCTCAAGTGAAGCAGGGCGGCAGCGAGCTGGAGGGCACAACGCTTGCCTTTCCCGGAGCTCTCTTCTCGACGTACCACGCCTTTCTGCACCTGCTGGGCGGACATGTGAAAACAGAGCAGCACCAAAAAGAAACACCAACGTCCGAAAGGACAGCAGCACGCATCAACGAAAAGCTGGCGCGTTTATTGCGACTTCCCCCGCCTCACTCAGCGGACAATACTTTTCCCAGCTCCAACGCAAGGTCCGACTTTAATTTGGACACGATGCACTTGCCTAAGCTGCTCACCCTCCGCCCCGGCGATGCGGCCTTTACAGCAGTGCAGGTGCTGTGCCAGGCCCTTTGCTCGACGTCGACGCACGATGGCAGCTCAAACGTTTTCGGCGGTCTGAATGCTCGCTTCGCTGCCGCTGACGCCGCCGTGCAGCGCTTAGCGTGGGGATGTGCCACGGCACGCTCCACACTCGAGCTTGCTGCCCTTTTTACGGAAGAGGACGCAAACGGCGTGTCGCCACCGGGGACGACTTCGGCGTCGCCGGAGGCGTTTCAATTGCTGTGGAATGTCACCCTGCATCGCCTTGTAGAGCTGGGCCGCTATGAGACCGTGGTCAAGCAAGGGGAGGCGGCATTTCAGCAAAACGAACTCTGCGTCGTGATTGCTTTTCTGGGCCACGTGGAGCGTTGCGGCGCCGCCGGTCTCTGCTCAATCCAGAAGGAGGTTTTGTTATATACCATTTGCTTGCTGCTGAGGGAGGTTGCCCCGCATGCAATAGCGGTGGACGCCCCCACAGGAGCAACATTAAAAACAAAAAGCGAACAGGAACCCCGGCACGCGCAGCAAAAAGTTAAGGCATGTCTCGAAAAAGTGAGCGGTAGTGGCAACGGAAAGAAGAGCCCCGTAGACGCGCCACAAACATTGCGTGACGTGCTTACGCCAGAGCACCTGCCCGCGTGGCTGGAAGCCGTCGCCTCCATCCAAGAGAGCATTGTGTGTACAAGTGGAGAGAGGGACGCGGACAGTGCAAGTGGTCTACCGTCCTCCTCTTCACCCTTTGCGTGGAAGCACAGTCCATGGCCGCCGCTACTCTTGGAAGAGCGTCTTTTCTCACGTTTCCAGACCCAGTGGGAAATCTTTTTCTCGAACCCGTCTCGGCAGCTTCTCCCGCCGGGCACCATTTGCTTTGGCCATCCGACGATGGTCTGCCGCGTCATTGACGCTTTGCGAAACGGCCTTCACAACACCGAGAGCAAAGTGGGAGGGGGAGGAGAAAGAGCAGGAAGCCGCTTGGTGGCACTACAGCACGCTCAAACTTTTACTCGTGCGCCTGGTGGTGGTGGCGAGCACAAGAAAGTGCACCCCCTGCTTCAGATGGCCAACGCCACCAAGGAGTACGCAACGCACCACGTCGCCACCTTCGCTGCCTCGCACCCGTCGATGCGCCGCTTGGCCGAGGAGGTGCGTGTGTCGTCTCTTTCTGCTGCCGCAGTGCGGCGTGTGGTGACCGGGGAGGGGGAGGAGGCCGGCGAAGAGAAAGGTGACGGCAGCCGCGGCGGCGGCTCCCTTGGTGTTGGCGGCGGTGGCGGGTCGGCGCTCGTGCTGGATCACCTCATTCGAGTCCTTCGCGCCTCGAACAGCGACGCGGCGGGTATGTCGCCCGAGTTCGTCTCGGTTACGCGGGGGCTTATGCGCGATGTGTTTGGCTATTCTTCGTCAGCGACTGGGAAGACCGAGAGCGCGCATCTGTATAATGGCTATGTGCCACTGGAGTGGAATCATCTGCTGCATCTCTTCATTGCGCGTGTGGGCTTCGAAAAGCAAAAAACGGCCGTCGCGGAGCATGTGGAGATGGTCCTTGGCAAGATCAACGACATGATCGAGTGCGAGAAGTGGTTGCTTCTGCAGCGGAGCGCGAAGGGCTTAGAGGGCGCCACGAGGTCTGCACACACCCAAGAGGCAGCGCGTATCACCTTTTTGCGCAAAAGCCTCTTGGCGAAAAAAGACGTTCAACAGCTGCTGTGTTTTTTCCTAAAGTCCCATCACGCCGCGCTCACCTTCGTCAATCCCTACGGCTGGCACGCCCAGCGCTCCGCCGTCGTCCACACAACCTACACATGCCTGCTCGAATTCATTTATCAGCTACAAAGCCTAGAGGCGCGCGGGGGCACTATCTCTGTGAACTACTGGAGCCCAAACGTGCAAAATCACTTGGAGAAACTCTTCGTACTCAGTGGTAGTGGCAGCGGTGATGGCAAAGATGGTCGGGCCCTCGCATCTCGTAGTGATGGAAGTCACTCTGCGTCCCACCAGAGTATCCCTATGGCGCTCTTAAGTCTTTCTTCTCCGTCCAAGACACGACAAAATGCAGGTGAGGTGCACCTACGCGGCTTACTATTGTTCTTCGCAGGCGCATGGCGCACGTCTTTTGCAGAGACCGCCGCCGCGCGTGAGCAAAACACGAAAATAAAGAAGCTGCTAAGCTCAAGTGGAAACGCCTTGACAACAAACGGGGGCGGAAAGCCGCGGAACGACCCGCTTACTCAGATCACAAAGCTGCTGCTGTCGGATATGACGGGTCGTGGCACAGTGCCTTCCTACCATTTGCTGACACGATTGCTGGACCACGCCATACACGCCGTGCGCGAGGCACGACAGCAGCACGGAACGCCGACGTCGGCGTCTGCACACAGTCGGTGGGGCCTCCAAGTTTTCCTTCTTTTTGCGCCCTACACAAGCGTCACGGGCGACATGGTCGAGCAGGTTCTGATGCTGCTGTGGCTTTCGAGTGCCCTTCCAGCGCAAGAAGCAGACACCGCGCTGTTTCAAGATGCGCTTCGCAGTGTGTTGCAGCACTTCCAGTCCGTCCGTTTGACACCGTGCGGCGTCGCCTGCGTGGTTTTGCTGTACGCGCACGCTGCTGAACAGAACGACGCCCACCTCAGAAACTTACTGCTCTGGCGCGCAGTGAGCGAAGCGCACCGTCTGAACGAAATCGAGCGCGCCGGGGCAATGGGCTTGATACACACGTATTGCAGAGGTCAAAACAGTGCGAACGGACCGCGCGCGCAGGAGGTGCTCCGCTGCCTTCTGAACGGTTGCATGCAGTTCCTTCTGCACCACCCGCACCACGACGCCGCTGCAGACCAGATGTTCTTCGCTGTCGCTGACCGCCTGTACAAGCAAACGGCGACAGGCAAGCCGGAAAGAGGGCGAACGCACACACGATTTATTGAAGAGCTTCTGGAGCGTTTAATGCGGAAGGATGCGGCAGGGGCAAGCGAGCCCGGCGGCGTTACACCGTGGGGCCGGACGATGCTCTTCTACCGAATGTACAAGGAGGATGAGACTGCCGTGGGCGCGGCTGCTAGTGCCGAGAGCGCCCGCTTTCATTTACGCGTTGTCAGCTACTTGCTCGAGCGCGATTGCGCCCACCAGCGCGAGGCACGTGTCGCGCTCAGCGGCAGTCGCGCGAAGGACGCGTTCTGCGGCTGGCAGGAAGCCTTGCGTGTTGTGGGACCCCTTCTTGCACAGGGAAGTGCAAGGAAGGAAGTACTGCCAGAGATGAACCAGAATGACACGCTTTTGTGCGAGACGGCGGGTAAGACGTTGGATGCCTTGTGCCTCGCACGACCACATCACCGCTGGAAGGAGGCGCTGCTGCTCTGCTCGTCGCTTGCGTTGGGAGACAGAGCACCAGTCGTGGGTGGCAGCAATAATACAGGAGAAGCGGTCTCTTCCCTCGCCTCCCCTCGCGCGCCTTTGATGTACAGCGCGATGCAGTACTTGCTGAGCCAGCAGGACCTAGGCGCGCTGCCGCTGGATGTGTCGACCATTTTGCTGAAGGCGCTGTACGCGGTGGAGCAGCACGAAAGCGCATATTTTCACACCCTCAACTCGGACAAGCAAAAAAATCGCTTGCGTCTCATCAAAGCTTTCGGTCTTGTCATTGCGAATCACCCTTTCATGACGATGGAAGCAGCAAAGGCCATTTCTGGTCAGCTACAGTTTCTGGAGAGTAGACTCCAGGAAGCCGGTTCTGATTCGCGAGAGGAAAGCGTGTTTGGGGCCTTCAGTGCGCAATACGTGGAGCGGTTGTGCGGCAGCTGCCAGTACGAAGAGGCGCTCTGCGCCGCCGTCAGCCTTCCACTCGCCGCCACGGGTAAAGGTCTGGTGGCGCAGCTGAAGCACGCGGCGGCTTGCGTGGCACCTTTTCACATCGACGAAGTGATGCGCTTGGTGCAAGAAGCGGCGGCAGGTCCCCACGGCGAGAGCTCTCCCGCTGACGCCAGCAGCATGCGGGCGCAGCAGCTCACCTCGCTGCTAAGGCTCAACAAGCCGCAGGTGAACGATCAGCTGGCGCGCGAGTTTGCAGAGTGCTTGCTCGCAGGGCACACGCAGAGAGCAGCGGAGATGTGTCGCGGGTGCCCGTCTTTGCTGAGCTGCGCCCCACTTCTTCAGCCACCCGGGGCCGCCGCCGTTCCTGCTACTACTGCTGCTGCCCTTGTCGCCACTACGCGCGACCGGCGCGAGAGCAGGTTGCACTTTCGCACTGTCGGGAACTTTTTTACCTCCCTCGCCCGCCCGTCTCACGTGGCGGCGCCAACGCCGTCCTCTGCCCCGCAGTCGCCCTCTGTTGCCGGGTTTCAGTGGACATCGCTGCTGTCATCATCTTCGGAGCAGCTGGCTTGGGTTGTGGACTGCTACGCGCGGTGCATACGGACGCACCTTACAGCCACGCCATCGCAGCAGCGGCACCTGCGTGCCACCTTGGAGGCGGCCATCGGCGCCAACTTGGCGTTGTGGTCTGCACTGCTGGAGCAGAACAGTCTGGGGGATGGCGCTCACGGAGAAACACTACCGTTACTGCTCCACCTTTCGGAGTGGATAACGGCGTACGCTTTTCACTGCGACCGCTCACTCGACTCAGACAATGTGTTCAGTGCCCCGTGGATGCGTCTGTACGCTGCTCCCGATAGCGCACCGCTGTTGGCTGCGCTGGTGCAACAAATTGAAAAGCAGCTTCTTCCCGCCATCGTCAAGCTTCTAGGGAAGGCGGTGCCGAGGGAAGAAGGCAAGGACGGCGGTGCACCGCGGCGGTCGTGGCTTCGAGTCACGGGAATGGAAAGTCAGTGGCGCCGCCTTGTGATGGTGGCGGCAGCCGCGTTGCCCGAGGCGGACGTGGCTGCGCAGCTGGCTGTGCACCTCTCGCAGCTCGCCATGGCGGAAGGGGCAAGTGGCGGGGCCGGCGGTAGTGGCACCAGACTCTTTGCACCACAAGAAATCCGATTTCTGAAACAAGTGCACGCGCAGTGGGCGGAGGCAGTTCCACCCCTGCACGCGCTCGCGGAGAGAAGAGATGCAGAGAGCGTGCTGCAGTGGAGAGACGCCGCCTTTCAACGAAGTGAGTGTCCTCCGTTGATGCTGAGTCTCGTGATGATCGAGTCCATTCGGCTGCTGCGCAGCATGGGCGCCACGGGACAGGGTGTATCACCGCTTACGGGTATACGCATGTCGGCGCTCATTCGATACTCCGAGTCCTTGACAGCGATGAAGTCTGTGCCCTTCTTTGCAGAGGGTGCTCAGCACTTTCTTGCTCTGCTAGCGAGAGAGGAAGCGAAGCGGGGGACGAACGTGGTGCTTCCCTTTGCATGGATCGAGGCTGCTCGTTTGTTCGTTGCCGTCGCACCTCGCACTCTGAAGCGCGCGCGCGCCCACCTTTGCACTAACGACGAGGATGGCGATTACGGCGAGGGCAAAAGCGAAGAAAATGGCAGCAGTAGCGAGAGTGCGGAAGAAGCCAAAGAATTGCAATGTCTAAGCCAGCTCGCGTGTGAAGTGTATGCGCAGTGGCAGGCAATGAATGAGCTGGACCACGCGGCAGGAGGCGCGCGTGTGGACATGGCGGTCGACAGCTCGTACGAGCAGGCCTTTTGTTTGGAGCTCATGCAGCTGCTCGCCTACACGCAGCAGCCAGTGACGTCGCAAGGCGAAGTTGGCACGTTGCCATCTGCCTCGAAGGCAAAAGAGAGAAGCACGCCGAATGTGAAGAAGATTTTCGCAGCCCTGCTCAATCAGTGCACCGCTCAGCCCTCGACGCTTACGCATGAAAAGTATGTTGCCCTGTTTAATTGCCTGAACTCTTTCCTGCGGCGCTCTCACACGTGCATGGCCGCCGCCGCCGCAGCAGCAGCAGCAGCTGAAGTAAGCGCCGCACGTGCTCCGCAAAATAAGCAAACGGACGGATTCGAGAAGCTCACTCTTTTCTGCGAAGAGAGTGTAGAGCTGACTCTCTTTGTGTGGAAAAAGGTAAACGCGGCGTGGCGTGAGGTGGTGCAGTACAGCGACGCAACACGACATCGCAACACAAACGACGGAGAAGCAGCTGTGTACAAATGCCAAGAGCAAATCGTTTTTCATCTTTTGCAGATTCAGGCGCTGCGTGCGACCCAAGGCCAGGACCCTTGTCCCTCATTTCGTCACGCGCTCAACACCATGCGTGCGGCCGTCCCGGTGCACCTCAACGATGACGTCAAGGCGCTGCTGAAACTGAACTGTATACAATTTCACAAGGCGGGGTGGAAGAAAATGTACGCAAGCATCACCAACACCTCGCCGCGACTGACGATGCGGGAGTCCACGCTGACGGGCGAGGAGGAGGTGGCGGAGCGCCAGCGCCTTTCACGCGCTTTGCTGTCCGCGCCGAGCTGCGAGGCGGCGTGGGCGCTCTGCCAGGCTAAGCGCGAGGCTGGCGTGCGGCTGTCCAGGGAGCATTACAAGGAAGTGCTGCGACGCCTTGAGCGTGACGCACAGGAGGCGGTGGCAGAGCCGAGAAAGAGCACCGGAAGTTTCTCTTGCGCCGCGGGCAGGTGGAGGCTCGTGGAGGACCTCTTTTTTGCGCTGCTGCGCGATGGTGTGACGCCAGACGTCGCCAGCATTGAGCAAATCTTTAGCCTCCTCCGATGCACACAAGCATCGGCAGACGCCTCAGAGGCACGCGATAGCGCGCAGAGCTGTCTTTATTTTGCAAAAATGCTGACGCTGCTGCCGCCCATTACAAACACGCGGCACACAGGGAAAGCAGTACGACAGCGCACAACGGAACGGGAGCAAGCAGAAGCAACGGACAAGGGCGATTATATGCTGACGACCAGCATTCTCAACAGCGTCTTCTCATCCAGCCAGTATATGACGCAAGCGCTCCTTGGCAGCGGCAGCAGCAAAATGGACGAAGCGGAAGCCGAGGACGCGCTGGCCACGCTGCAAGATACGTGCGAGCTGACAGCTTCCTTCACCGTGTGGATAAATGAGTTTAGCCGGGTGCCGCGCATGTCCCAGGATACCATTGAGCACCTTGTTTTTCTTTTCTGTCACTCCTTTCACGTCACCCATGGAGGTGCCGACAAGGGTGGTGGATACCACATCGCGTCTCAGGGCGCGTCGGAGCTCATGCGTTCCGCTTTCGAAATTGTAAAAAACGAGCGGGCGTCTTCGTTTGTGGACCGCCGCGCCGCCTGTACAGCAAACCGCCCACTTCACGCCAAGGCCGCACTGCTGTGTGTGTCAAAGCAAAAGCAACTGCACCACGCAGTGCCCTCCTTTTTCTCATTGGGGCACCTTTGCAGTGCCGCGATGGCGCTCGACGAGCCCTCCTCTTATCACCACACGCTCCAGCAGCTTGCGGGGCTAGTAAGGGACCCTGCGGCGGTGACCGCAGCTGAGCGGGCCGCGCTGGCTCTCCGGGTGGCAGAGCAGTCCTTGTGGAGTCTTGCGAAAGGGCAGCAGCCAAAGGAAAGCATTATCTCCGTCGCAGAAATACGCATCTGCGTGGAGAATGCCTACGCTGCGACCTTAGCCCTCTTCACACCGGACACATCCAAACTGTACAATGATATAGTCATGGACAAAGCGCCGACCTCCGTCATGGCAACGCGCGATGAGGAGAAGGGGGAGCGGAAGCAGCAGGAGGAGGAGGGCGAGGCACTTTCGCTTGAGACCCGTCAAATCGAGAGCCACATCGATAGCTTGATGCACGACGTGGCGGGCGAGCTCAGTTTTTCGCGCGCGGCGGCACTCTCCCCACATGAGGCGCCGCCGCTGCCGCTGCCGCCCGCGCTGCTCGAGTCGATCTCGACGCTGAACGATCTTGTCACGCGAACGGAGCCGACCGCCGACTTCAACATCGCGCTTCGCCACGTGGTAAAGGAGCTGTGCGAGTGTCAAGCATGGCGCAGCGCTGCCGCGTGGGTGGAGGCTGCGATTCAAACGTCGTGGCCGCTGCCTCAGAGGGAGCGCGCGACGACTGACACTGGGTCACCGTCTACCCCACCGCGCCTGTTCATCGATATAAACACCGCGGAAGCTGGTCCTGCGCACCCTGCTGCTGTTGCCGCGCGTGCAGCGGTGGACGATTTCTTGCTTTTCGACATTCACCTCGCGCTTTTGCGTGCTGAAAAGAACGGTAAAGTGAGAGGCACGCCGACATCACTGGAACTGCTTCAAGAGGAAAGCCGTGGAAAGCGAGAGCTGGCTTCAGAACTGCCGGCAGACGCAAAGCTGCTGGACAAAATTGTCAAAGACGTACTCTTCTCGAGAGCAGGACGACGCGAAAGCAGTGTAGTTCATGACGCAATACGTTTGGAAATGGAAAAAATGTGAATGTTTGTTCCGTGTATAATTATTTCTTTTTA
>AUXK01000070.1:0-16190 GCA_000482165.1 Strigomonas oncopelti | reverse complement strand
GGCGCAGCACCAGGTGCAGCGTCGACTCCTTCTGGATGTTGTAGTCCGCGAGCGTGCGGCCCTCCTCCAGCTGCTTGCCGGCGAAGATCAGGCGCTGCTGGTCCGGCGGGATGCCCTCCTTGTCCTGGATCTTCGCCTTCACGTTCTCGATCGTGTCGCTCGCCTCCACCTCCAGCGCGATCGTCTTGCCGGTCAGCGTCTTCACGAAGATCTGCATAGCTAAAGGTAAATAATGAAATGTAGTATAGTTTTGTAGAAAGTAATGTTTGTGGGAGAAGAGAAAATGGCTTTTTTGCAAGTGATGTAAAAAAAAGTAAAGCACAAAAAAAAAGAAAAAGAGGTTTTGCAGAATATAAATATAAGAAAAAAAAGCTACAAATAAATAAACAAATTACTTAATTAAGAAAGAATGAGAGAAGGAAAAAAGAGACGGAAAGCCAAAGTGATGTGTGTGCGCGGGCAAAGCAAAGATGTAGAAATGGCAGTGCAAGAGGAAAGCAATGTGCCGAGAAGTACAAATGTCGTGGAACAAATATGAAAAGAAACAATGTATATTTTTTTTCTTTATATATTAGTGGCAGAATAGCTAGACAGGAAGTGGAAGTATATAAAAGAATGTGTAGTAAAAGTTTAAGTTTCTTGAGTTTGTTTTTTTTTATGAATATATATTCATATATAAAAAAATTAATTGTGAGAATAAGTTTATACCAATCCCATTGGTGTAGCCCCTCAGAATAAGTGCAAAGAACATACCATCGGTCTGGTAGGGACTTGGAAAATATGACTGGCTGTTGCAGCGGCGCGTGCTATTTTCGCTGTGGTTGTTGGTGCTGTTAGTTGTTTTTTTTTTTTCTTTTTTGTTCTTTTCCTTCCCAGCCTTCGGTGCCTACTTGGATGCCTTGGCCTTTTTATCTAACTGGGGCGAGAGCTTGTAACGGCACCCGCGGTGAGAAATGGATGTGCCGATAAACGGCAAAGGCGCCGCATCGTTGATCAGGCGCTCGATGCTTTGGTGCTGCTGCCACTCCCACGATTTTTTGAGGCGGTACCACGCAAAGCCAGAGTTTTCAATGTTGTAGTCGGCGAACATGGCGCTCACATTGAAGTCGCGACGCTGCAGGAAGCCCAGGTAGTAATTCGGGTACAGGCACTCCATGACAATCGGCCACGCCGTCGGCGGCACATCCTTCGCAATCTTCTCCGCGTGCAGCATCTCATCCTTCGCGATGCTCATCACGCTGTGGAGCAGCTCCCGCACCGCTCGGTCCCGCGAGGCGAGCGAGATGTTCTTGAGCAGAGCTAGGTTAACGTGGTTGTCTGCACACAGGTCGGCCGGCAGCATCGTGAACCCGATGCGGGCGTACTTCTTCCAGAACATGACGCAGTGGTTTGTCAGCCCAATGGCGCGGCCGATGTGCAGCATCATGTGCTCGGCGCTCTCGTCCTTAATGTGGGTCACCTCGAGCAGCGAGTTGAAGAAATAGCCGTAAAATTTGTCGAAGTGATCGAACAGCTGCTGCACGCTGCCAGGCTGCTGTATCACCTTGAGCCGCGCGTCGGTGAAGCCGCGCACAAAGGCCTTGGTCATCGTGGGGTTGCGCCGCACCGCCGCGGCGAACGGGCGCAAAACCGGGTGCGAGTCCGTGAACTGCCCTTGCGTCATGCGGCGGTGCTCCATGATGTTGTTGACCGACTCCTTCCAGAAAAGCAGCTTCATGCCGGCGCCGGTGGTCTTCATGCCGCGCTGGGAGTGCACCTCCAGCATCGTCCAGCGCGCCTTGTTGAGCGACATGGCTAAGTTCCACATCGCGTAGTAGTCTCGGCGCATCTGGCGGTCCTCGAAGGCGGCCTCGCCGAGGCGGTAGTGGAAGTGGTCTTGATCGCGCAGCTCCTCCTCCAGGCGGATGTAGTCCACCTCATCGGCGTCCAGCACGACCGCCCGCTGGCTGGCCTCCGCGCGGTCGGTCGCCGCCGCGCTGATGCGGCCCCACATCTCCTCCTTCGACAGCTCCTCGCGCGGGAGCGAGCTATAGTAGTCCTCCGCCTCCCTCGCGTTCTTTTCGGCGGCCGGAGCAGTGGTGGCAGCGGCGGCGCCCTTCGAAGTAGGCGCGCGCTGCTCTACTTTCCGCGTCGCCTCCTTTTGGTTTTTGAGAATTTTGTCGATGCGGGCGTTATTGGCCTCGAAGGTGCGCACGATGGGTGTCGGCTGCACCGGCGGGTGGCGCGGCAGCGACGACGACGGGGCGGCGCTGGCCGCGACCGGAGAGGGGCGAGGGGGGGAGGGCAGTTTGCTTTTGCCAGAGAAGGACAGCTCCTCTCCCTTCTGCGGCACGTGTCCGCGCGGGGAGGGCAGCTTGCCCGTCATCGCGATGGACGCCATGTAGTCCGCCTGCGCCGCCTGCAGCGCCGCTTGCGAGCCTGGCTGGTCGCACGGCAGGGGGCCACCGTTGCCGGGGCCCAGATCCGCCTTCTTCTCCTCCGCCGGCTTCACGAAGGCCGAGATGGACCCGCCGTACGCGCCGAAGCCGTCAAGCCCGCTGCTGATGCCTTCGTCTGTGGGAACACGAAAAGGCTTTGCCTTGGGTGGAGGCGGAGGCGAGGTCGACAAGGCAGCCCGCGCACCGCTGCGCGATAGGGCTAGGCAACTCATTTGGAAACGCCGCATTTGTGTGTATGTGTGTGTGTGTGTGTATGCCTGTGCGCGCGTTTAGGTGTTTTTAGGTAAAAACTAAGTAAGCAACGTTTAAAAAAAAGAAAGCGGGATGAGAATCAATAAGAGAAAAAAAAAAGAGAGAAGTCGAGAAAGAAAAAATCTTTTTTTTTTTACACTGGCTCATATGTAGAAAAAAAAGAAGAGATTGAGAATGAGAATGAGAGAAAAAGAAACGTTTGACAATGCAGAGGCAAATAATGGATGCAAAAAAAAAGGACTTTTGAAGTTGTTGCTGTTTTTTTTTTTCGCTCACATAATACTATTAGTTTTTTTTTGTTGCTGTTGTTTTTTTGTAGAATAATGTAAAGATGACATGTATAGATATGCAGATAGAATATGTACATTACTTTGTTATAGATATATATAATGCAATAGGCAAAGTGGTTTGGGAGCATAAAAGTAGAAGCTAGAAAAAAAAAAAACAGCTTGTATGTACAATTGCAACAACGCGTTTAAAAGTATGTACAATGATAATAATAAATGTATATGTATTGAAAAAGTCAATAATTAAAACAAACCAAATAAAAATTAAACCTCAAAGTAGCATAGGAGCTATTAGGAAAAAAAAATAAAGTGGGGAAAAAACGTGTGTGCGCGTGTGTATACGGTTGAACCGTCCCAGTTGCGCTGACTTTTATCGACCTTCGTGTTTCTATATATATATTCTTGGCCAACACGCGTCATGCCTCTATCTCTATATCTTCAGTGTCGGTGAGCACCACGTATAATATTTTGTTACTGCTGCTGCCGTGTATGCCGTCGGCGGTCAGGCGAGCTCCATTTCCATCACGTGCTGCAGCGCCAAAAGCAGCTTGTCGCGGAAGGTCTCCAGCGTCGTGAAGGGCGGGATGGTCACGAGCGAGGAGCAGGACTGGGCGCGGGGGAGGTGGTCGACCTCCTCGGTGTTCTCCGTGATGGTGATGGGGCGTATGAGCGGGAGGCGACGCTGCCCGCAGGCAAAGCAGAGCAGCGAGGCGCGCTGCTCCTCTGTCATGCCCTCCACGATCTGCCAGAAAAACTTTTCGCGGTTGGGCTGCAGCATCGTCTGCACGTACTTGCGCATGTCCTCGATCGAGAGGTTCTTGTCGCCGCAGACCAGCTTCTCGAGATCGTGCCAGGAGGAGCAGCGCACGACGCGGCGCGGGATGACCGACCAGAGCCCGTTGCGCATCGCGTTCAGCTGGTCGTCCATCGAGTGCACGAGGCACCGCTCGGCGACGACGCGGCGCTGCGCGACGGCCTTGGTGGTGTCCACCTCGTCCTCCTCCTCCTCGACCGTCATCATCTGCGCCGCGAAGCCGGGAATGATCTCCTCGGCGACCCCGCTCAGCAGAAAGTTCTCGTCCAGCATGCTCTTCTCGACCACGCTGTCGACGTGCTGGTAGTAATCGGTGATGGAGAGCACGTCGTCGATGAGGAACTTCCACACATACGGCGAGAAGTCAATGTTGAGCGGCGTCCGCGCGCACGCGGCGTGGCCCATGATCTTGCCGAAGAAGTTGAAGAGAGTCAGCTCGTACGGCGTGACGGCGAGGTTGTCCGGCACGAGCGAGATGCGCTGCGAGTTGTTCACAAAGACGAAGAGCGGGTTGCGGTGAAAGTCGCTGTGCGGGTAGCACTTGTCGGGGTGCCGCATGATCTCGTCGGAGAGGAACGTCCACAGCTGGCGGTACGGCCCGCCCATGTCGATGGGAGTGTGCGAGGAGCCGCTCACGTAGAGGTTGACCTTGAAGAGCGGCGTGACCGTCCACTGCGCCTCGCTGTAGGAGCCGATGTGCTTGTACAGCTGCGCGAGCACGGAGTGCGACAGCGCCACCTCGGGCGTCCGCGGCAGGGTCGAGAAGAGCTCCGTAATGTGGATCGAGATGGTCACGGGGGGCGACGTGACGACCTCCACGTGCGGGATGTTCACGAGCAGCTTCTGGCGGAAGGAGCGACGGACGAGCGACTTGAGGTGCATGAAAGCCTGCGAGAGCGCGCCAATCACGAAGCTCCCGCCGAGGTCGATGAAGCGGGTCGCCGTGGCCATGCAGCTCTCGACCACCGCGATGACGTTTGTGTACTCGACGAGCTGGTCCGTCACGTCCTGCAGCGCCGGGTAGTGCGGCAGGTAGATCGTGCTCGGCTCCATGGAAATGTAGGTCGCGAGGGAGGACGAGATGCTGGCGCCCGAGCGGTCCTTCTCGCTCTTGATCACCTCGTACTCCTCGAGGTCGGAGAGGTAGGAGGCGAGCTGTGAGAAGAAGCGCAGCGGCTTCACGGCGAGGGTGCTGCGGTCGGCCGCGTCGTAGGCGTCCATCAGCACACGCGTGTGGCGGCCCGAGAGGTCCGTGTAGGTGTCCGGCGCGTACTCGAACTCCTCTGCGCGGAGCTGGATCTGCATCCCGTTCGACGTGCCGATGGAGACGAAGGCGTACAGCGGCTGGGTGGTCGGCAGCGGGATGGGAATAAAAGCGCCCGGCACGCCATTGATGGACCAGCACACCTCCTTGGTGTCCATGTCCAGCAGACACCCAATGACGCACAGCGGCGCGAGCTCGATGGGGAGCTTGTACTCCTCCTTGAAGTCCTTGTTCGACACCTCGATCCCGCTGAAGGAGAAGCTCGCGCGGTCGCTGCCGACGTGCTGGCTCGGCACATCGCCGTGCTGAATCGTGCCCCAGCCGACGGCAAACGGGATGCCGAGGCGGTCTGGCAGGCGCACCTCGTAGTAGTACTTGCCGGTCTGCCCCGCCGTGACGGAGCTCATAATCTTGCCCACCTTGAGCACGTCGTCCTCGAACTCGCCGAAGGTGCACTGCGCCTCCACCTCCGGCTCGTCGCGCACCTCCATGCTCTTCACCATGTCGACGATGCGCGGCAGCGGCTTCTCGTCGCGGAGGGACTCCCACAGGTCGATGAGGCAGTGGAGCGGGCGCAGCGGAATGGTCGGCACCGACTCCTCCAGCGAACCTTTCACCGTCAGGATGAGGTCGATCCCGGCCGAGATGTCCTTGCTCGCCTGCGTGAACAGCGTCGTCAGTGGTATGTTGTTCTTCACGTACATGAACAGCGTCGAGAAGAGCTGGACGTAAATGTTGAAGTCCACGCTGCGCTGCTTTTCCACAAAGGTGGTGATGTTGCGAATGATCTCACTGCGGTAGCCGCGCCCGCACTTGTGCGCGGCGACGACGACGGCGTGCATCGCGTCCCAGAGCAGGCTCTCCGGCGACCGCGCCGCCACCTCCTGGCGCAGCAGGAAGCTCTTCGTAATCAGCTGCGACAGCGTCGCCGCGTCCCACGGCTTGATCGACGGGTCGAGCACCATCTGCGAGCTCTCCATCACCATCGAGAAGAGCTGCGACTCCGCGACGTAGTTGTTGACGAGGCGGTCGTTGAGCGGGTGCGTCGCGAAGAGCGAGACCGTCTCGATCAGCTCCTTCGACACGGTGCGGGTTTGGCTGCAGATCACGAGGTAGAGGTGGCGCGCGAGGAGCACGATGAGGCGGTGCATGATCGCCGTCACGCCGTACTGCGGCGCCGACGGGATGAGCGCCTCCTGGCACGACGGCAGCGGCTCGATGTGCAGCAGGTCGGTCGACGCCGTCGCGAGAGAGATGCGGCGCGTCGAGATGGCCCAGAAGGTGCCGACCTTGCCGTCGCGGGGGTGGTACGTGCCGTTCATCCGGAAGCCCTCCGCGTCGAGCTCCGCCTCGACGTAGAAGATGTAGTTCGCCTCCAGCTCCTTCAGCACGCCCGGGTCGATGTGCTCCGCGTCGCGGAAGGACTCGTGCAGCATGCCGAAGAACTGCGTCGTCGCGTCCGTGTCGGCGGCGAAGAAGTACAGCCGCACGCGCCGCTCGTAGCGCCAGTGGTCGAAGACGACGCGCAGCTGGGTGAACGTCTTGGTGCGCACGAGCTTCGCCGTGCCGGTGTGCGGCGTCGTCAGGTTCAGCTCGCACGAGCCGGAGACGCCCTTGAAGATCTCGACCTCGCCCTCCCACTGCCCCTCAATCGTCAGGTTCACGCGCGGCTGCGACGCGTCGGTCACGCGGACCGTGTGCTCGAGCAGGCTGCACGGCATGCCGTTCGGCAGCGTGTACCACGGCTGCCCGTCGCACTGCTTCACCGGCAGCACCCGCGAGAAGCTCATCTGCACCTTCTCCTTCGTGCTGAGGTTCTGCAGGCGCAGCATTTCACCTTTGCGGTTGAGAATCCGGCACACGGCGGCGTCGTCGGCGGGGTTGATGCAGCACACCAGCATATCGGGCTTGTACTTGCGGCGGCGCTCGTCGACGCTCAGCGTTGGCACGAAGGAGGTGAGCCGCTCCGTCTCCTCGGTCGCACAGCGCATGCAGTCGGCCGTGAGCGCGACGCTGTGCCGGATCTCCGCCAAAAAGTCGAGCGGCGCCTCGTTGCTGATGCGAACCGACGAAAGGCCCTTGATCATGTCGAGCAGCTCCGCGCTGAAGCGCATGACGAGCGTCGAGAGCGTGTTGTTCTCGCACAGGCAGGAGAGAATGAGCAGCAGCCGCGAAATGACAAAGCCCTCCTCGAGCGACGCCCCGCAGCTCGAGGTGTCCTTGTGCAGCTGCCGCTCCACAGGGATGGCGTTGTAGTCGTCGATCAGAAACGTGTAGAGCGGGGACAGCTTGCCGGACGTCTTGTCCTCGTCGTCTGAGGCGGTGAGGTAGAGGTTGTTGTCGACCACGTTCGCCTTCACCTGCACCATTTGCTTCTGCACAAAGGTGTAGCCCAGGCGGCCCTGCACGAGCTTGGTGCACGGGTGCAGAGGCAGCCGGCACATCTCCGTCGTCACGAAGCGCACGCCGCCGTCCGGCATCGACAGCTTCACGATGCGCGAGGACACGCACTCCTCCACCTTGGCCGTCACCGTCGGGTTCGTCTCCGGCAGTATGGTCGCGCGGATGTTCTTCTTGCCAAAGGCGACAAAGCAGCAGATGGGGATCGACTTGCTGTTGGCGCCCACCTTGATGTCCAGCGCGCGCGTGCCGACGGCGATCCAGTCGCGGTAGATGGTCACCATCTTGCGCTCCACATCCACGTCGAAGGTCACGCGCGAGCCGGTTTTGAAGCCGTGCGGGTAGCGGCTCTCGTCCTCCAGCTTGCTGCGCAGGTTGGGGTCGCTGCAGTACGTGATGAAGTGCGGCGCGGTCGTGAAGCACTTGGCGTGCAGCTTCTCGCGGGAGAGGCTCATGACCTCGGAAGCGGAGTCGATGCCGATGAAGACCGGGTTGTCCGTCGTCAGCGGCTCCCCGTTGACGGTGTTAATGACGACCGTGAATTGCGCGTTGCCGCGGTGCACCATGCCCCAGATGGCGAACGCGTTCTCCTCCGTCGACTCGGCAACGCAGTTCATGTCCTCCTCGCTCAGCTTGCATCCGCTGCTGCGCAGGTACATGCAGGTCGTGCCGGGCACCGCCACCTCCATCCCCGGTGCGATGCTGTTTGGCGGCGAGATGGAGTGGGCGAAGGCGCCGCCGCCCATCTTGGTGAAGCCGTGGTGCGCGTGCGCGCACATGTCGAAGCAATTCCGGCAGAGCGAGTAGTCACCGCACTCGTTGCACTTGTAGCGCTCGTCGAAGAGGCGCGACTCGGCGTGCTGGGAGGCGCACGCGTCGCAGTACCGGCGGTCCTTCGCCGGGCTGATGTAGAAGTGCGGCTGCTGGATGGGCAGGCGAATGGCGGGCAGCGTGCTGTTCGACGGCAGCAGCACCGCCGCGGCGTCGGTGTTGAAGAGGTGCACGAAGGGGTACAGCTTGCAGGCCGGCAAGTTGTCGTAGATGAGCCCCAGCGCGATCTCGTGCGCGTTGCACGGCTTGCGGAAGGCGTGCATGGTGCCCGCGTCGCGGTTTATCTCCAGGCGAATGATGTCCCCGCTGACGATGATGCAGCGCGGGTCGGCCGCGATGGTGAAGTTTGCCGAAGCGTGCAGGTGGCGCAGGCGCCACGGGGTGTCGTCCATGTCGTGCAGCGCCCACACCTCCGGCATCGCGTTGTTCAGCTCGCGCCGCTTCCAGTTGAAGGACTTGGAGCAGACACCAAAGTAGTAGCCCCCGCCCAGAATCTGGCCGCTGTGGCCGCGAATGAGCTGGCAGCGGATGCTCACCGTTCCCGTCAGCGGCACCGACGGCTCCGCCACGGCGATGAAGGGCGTGGCGGCGTTCTTCGACTTGGACGGCACCGTCGCGAGCCGGCCGCAGTACTGCGGCGAGAGGTAGATCTCAGGGTGCGACAGCGCGGCCGAGAAGGTGAAGTCGACCGGCACCGGCGGCACGCTCCGCGGCTGCGCGCCCTCCTCGCCCTCCTTGAGCACGACCATGTAGTTGCCCACGCGGATGCCGTGAAAGAGAAAGTCCCAGTGGTCCTTCTCCTCGTCAACGAGGCGCTGCCGCTCGCTCAGCTCGCGCTGGCTGAGGGCGTCGCTTGTGATGAGCGGCATGACGAGCCGACGGGCGGCCTGCACCAGCTTCTCGACGCAGAGCGACAGGCCCTGCTGCGACGCGGCCGAGAGCCGCACGTCGAAGGAGCACGTGATCTTCGCCTTGGCGGGCGTGCGCAGGTTGTACGTGTGCTCGTAGTTGGCCTCGTCGCCGATGGAGAACTTGCACCGCATGTCGTAGATGCGCGAGACGGTGATGAACTGCACCTCGCCGGAGGCGTTGCGCAGCTGAAGGACGCGCGGGTCTGGCACACTGTTGAAGAGCGCCAGCGTCACCTTGGGGTGGCGCTCCGTGTGCAGCTCGTGGCAAATGTCGTTCGCGACGAGGTTCTGAAAAGGCTCCAGCGTCAGCATCGAGCGCAGCACATCCACGGAGGCCGCCGAGAGCAGCGTCGGGGCCGTGATCGGCGCCGTGATCTCGCCGGCGCTGATGATCGCGGCGGCGTCGTCGTTGTACAGCTGCACAAACGGCACGAGGTCGATGTCGGCAGGGATGTCGTTGAACAGCGTCTTGAGAAAGTCGTCTTCGCGGTAAAAGTCGATGCTGTGCGTGTCGCGGTTGACCACCACCCGGATCGTGTCCGCGTTGCCGTACGTCCGCTGGAAGTTGTTCGGCTTCACCGTCGGGTTCGTAGCGTGTGGCAGCTGCGGCGTCGTGTCGTGCATCGCCCAGACAATGGGCGGCTTCACCGCCTTCCAGCTCTGCGAGTTGCTTGTGGGGGACAGCGGACTCAGCCCGGCGATGGAGACGCCGATGAAGTAGCCGCCCTTGAGCGAGTGCGCCTTGGACATGCTGCGGCGCGCCACCTTGACCGAGAAGGACACAACGCCGGTGCGGGGGAGAATGTTGCCGAGCACGATGCTGCGCTGCGAGCCGGGAAGCATCTGCGCCGTCTGAGTGCTCGTGATGGAGATGCTGCGCGAGTCGCACTCGCACCACGAGGGCACAAACGGGATGAACTCCTTCGTGTCGGTGCCCTTGTTGGCGTGCGCGAAGAGGGCCCGCACGAGGTCCGCGGAGGCCGACTTGTCGTGCACCTCGTTGACGTGGGGGATGATGACCGGAAGCAGGCTGATGGTCGACATCTGGATCGAGTGCAGCGGCAGCAGCATGAGCACCGACGCCGCGTCGAAGATCATGTCACTCACGACCTCCGGCAGCGTCGTCGACTTTACAACGATGCGGCGCATCGTGGCGATGAGCACCATGATGGAGCACTCCGCCACGTAGAAGATCACCGACTGCTTCACGCGCATGCCGGCCGCGTTGCAGGCGGTGCCGACCCCCACGTTCATGAGCGCGTGGGTCACCTTGTTCACGTTGCGGCACACGACCTCGCAGCAGTTGGTCAGGAAGTGCCGCGCGCTGGTCTTGCGGTTCTCGTACACGGCGCAGGCGCGCGAGGTGATGTAGTGCAGGACGACCTCGGCGGTGGAGGCCACCCGGTACCACGTCGGGCCCTTCTGCAGCGCCAGCGTCGGGTGCAGCTGGCGGAAGTCGTAGTTGAAGGCCGTCGTGCCAAAGTTCACGCACACCTGGCTCCCCGTCGCGTCGTCGAAGCGGACCGACGGAAAGAGCTCGTCGACCGCCTCGGGCACGTCGCCGACGCAGTAGAGGAACTTGCCGTTGAGGGTGAAGAAGACGGTGCGGTTCGTGGTGATGAGGCCGCAGCCGACGCAGTCGCCGGCGCCGAAGGAGGGGAACGTGGTGGTGTGTGTGTTGCCGGTGCTCTCGAAGACGTACTTGAAGGAGGACACCTTGCCGGCGCTGAGGCCCACGTCGACCTTGCCGTTCATGTTGACCAGCTTCGTCTCAAAGTAGAAGGTGCGCGGCAGACCGTCTTTCCACACGAGCGGCCAGCCCTCGTCGGCGCGCAGCAGCGAGGAGGTGCTGCTGTTCTTCTGGATGAGGATCCCCTCGTTCGAGCGCGACGTCTGAATGAGCGGAATGACAAACGAAAAGTCGTTCGGGAAGAGGCGGCTGAGCGACGCGAGGTCGGCCGCGCCCATCAGCTCCGCCTTGGTCGTGTTCTCGTTCGAGTCCGAGATGTTCATCACGTCCTCGCGGCGCAGCCGCCCGGGGCTCGTCAGCGTGAGGTTGCACGTCGGCACGTTGAGCTGCCCCTCCAGGTAGCGCAGCACGTCGTTCTCCTGCCCAAAGTTGGTGTTCAGCATCTCGCAGTCGACCGCGTCCCACGGGTGGCACAAGATGGCGAGCAGCAGCATGGTCGCCTTGCCGTTGGCCGGCGTCTCCACAAGCACCTCCTGCGGCGGGATGTCCTTCGGCGGGTTGCCCAGCAAGAAGGCCGCGCAGCGCTCGATGACAGCGTGGAAGGCGACGCGCACCTTCGTCTCGAGGTCGGCGCCGCAGCCGCCCAGGCAGTCGGTGAAGTGCATGCCAGTGTCCACCGCCGCGAACTCCCACAGCACCTCCAGAATGGAGTGCACGATCGACTTGTACAGCGTCACCTCGGTGCCCTCGTCGATCTCGAGCAGCTGCGAGAGCAGCGCGAGGCCGTGCTCGATGCGCAGCGCCGCGCGGGTGCGCTCCGCCATCACGCGCTCGAGCAGCTCCGGCGAGGTCTCGCGCGAGAGAAAGGTGCGGACCTGCTCGAGCGAGTCGGTCGAGATGGCGTTCTTCGCCGTGCTGCGGCGCAGGTTGACGTTCGCCGACCCGCGGTGCTCCGACACGGAGCGGCAGCTGCTGTTCAGCGACGCCTCGTAGCGGCGGTCGGAGGAGGTGCGCCGGAGGTTGGGCACCTCCGCGTCGGGGTCGTACACAACCGACTCGACGATCCAGGTGGCGAGGCTCATGAGCAGCGTGCGGGTGCGGTCCCGGTTCGGACCCTGCAGCCGGCTCCCCCACTCGCTGCTGAACCAGCGCAGCTTCAGCTCGTCCTCGGCCTGCTGCACCGTCGCGCCGCAGTGCACGAGGATGGCAAGAATGGCCTGGATGGCCGGCTTCATCGACGGCACGATGCTGTTGTGCATGTTGCGGCACACCTGCTCGAGGTACTCCTTGCCGCTGTCCTTGTTCTCGAGGATCTGCGCGCCGAAGGAGGTGCCGCGGGTGCGGTTCGGGAGGTCGATGTTGTGCTTCTTCAGCACCTCCGACACAAGCCCACTGCGCAGCAGCGGCACGAAGCCGACCTCGTTCGACTTTGGCCGCTCGCAGAGATACCTGCTGTACCGCATGAGGAGGTTGCGCACCGTCTTGCGGAAGAGCGAGGTCCACGACACGTCAAGCACAAAGTCGTACTGCGCGACCGTCGTGAAGGTGTTCTCGCCGACGCCGAAGAAGACCAGCGTGCCGCCGTTGATTTTCAAAAAGGTCTCCGCGCTCATGGTGCTGCGCTCCGGCACCTTGTCGCCCGCCTGCGCGTGCAGCACGTCGAGCGACAGCGTCGTGCTCTCCTTGTACACCGCCACGTTGGTGGCGCGGCTGAAGTCCAGCAAGAAGCGCCACATGCGGGAGGTGTCCTTGTTCGGCGGGTACACGTCCCACGCCTCGCGCGTCACGAAGGTGATGTTCTCCTTCTTCACCGCGCCCTCGATCTTGATGCGGCGCAGCAGCCCCGTCAGGCCGCGCTCCACCTCCTCCGTGACCACAGAGGGGCACTTCTCCGAAACAAGCACGAGCAGCGGCAGCAGCCCGGCGTGGTACACCGTCCGCCGCATCTCCGGCTGCACGCTGGTCAGGTTGTCGTTCGTGAAGTCGATGAAGACGCACAGGATGGCAGAGATTTCGCTCAGCTTGTTGCACGACTGCAGCGCACACACGCACGAGATGACGAACCAGAAGAGCAGCTCCGTGACCGGGTGCTCCATCTGGGTCGACGTCGACTCGGCGTGCGCGATGCGCAGCAGGTGCCGCGCGGTGTGCACCAGATCGGCCGAGTTGTTGCCCACCATGTGGCTGACGGCGGGGTAGAGTGAGTCCTTGGACATGTAGCGAATCAGCAGCTTCACGTTGGACTCCAGGTGGAGGTTGACCAAAATGTTGGCCTTGTACTGAATGGTAAGCGACTTGAGCGTCACGGCGCCCTCGAGCTCCTCGGCGGCGCTGCGGATCATCTTCTCGGTGAAGAGCTGCTTGAGCTGGGTGCACGACGCCATGAGCGAGTTCGCGATGCGCGAGATGCGCTCCTCGTCGGCGGAGATCAGCTTCTTAAAGTGCACGAGCGCGAGGGACAGCATGGACAGCACCTTCAGCTTGTGCGTGGTCGGCTTGATCTCGCGGAGCGAGTTCTCCAGCGTGGACAGGTTCGAAAAAGAGAGCGCCGTGTTCTCGAAGGAGATGCGCTGCAGCTCGGTGCTGTCAACGTACACCTTCTTGTACATCTCGTGCAGCACCCACTCCGTCGTCTCAGCCGGGCTGCGGCACTCGAGCAGGCCGTTCATCGCGAGCTCGTTCTCCTTGCACCGCTTCGTGAAGAGGCGGACACGGCTAAAGGTCGAAAAGCGCTGCTGGAAGACAAAGAGATCGGACTCGTCCAGCGTGATGGAGTACAAATTCTCCGCGCACGACCGCGGGCACCGGTACACGCGCATGATCACATTCGAGGCGCGCTCGACCTCGGCCACAATGTCGTCCGCCCCCTTGTGCGAGGACGGCAGGATCACGTACAGGCGGAAGGCGCTCGTCAGCACGCGCCCCTCGTAGAGCAGCTTCGAGTTGAGCCGCACACTCGGCTCGCGCGCGACGGCGGTGTGCGGCACCGTCACCTTCTCGTCCCACACAAAGAGCGTCTCCGGGATGGAGTAGCACTTGCCGGACACCGTCTCCTTCACCCACATGCCCTCCCCCTCGTCGAACGGCAGGTGGAAGAGCCCTTTGGCGCTGCTGTCCTGCCACTTCTCGGTGTAGTAGGCGTTGATCGCCGTCGTGTCGTTGCGCGTCGTCCAGACGGCGAGGGAGCCGATGTGGCCGCCGCCGCTGATGCAGGCGACGGACAAGATGTTGATCGACTTGGACTGGCAGTAGCGGGTGCCGCGCAGCTCCACCGGCGTCGAGTTCACGCTCAGCGTCCAGATCCCCTTGGACCACTTCACGTTCAGCTGCAGCCACGGCGAGCTCGAGGGCACGACGCCGTAGCAGGAGGCGCCGCTCTGCGTCAGCGTCACGACGTCGTGCTCGATGGAGATGGTCATCGTGCCGTTGTCGGACACAATCGAGACAAGCGTGCCGTAGAAGTCCTCGTAGATGTGCGCCGCGACGGTGAAGTACTCCACCTTCTCGCGGTTGAGCTCCGGGAGGGAGACGAGGCACTCGTCGTTGTTCTGAAACAGAAAGAGCGACCGCGTGTTGCCGAAGGGCAGGTATGGAGGCAGCAGGCCCTCCACCGCGCCGCCCGCCCCGCGGCAGCTCAGCGGCAGGCTCACCTCCGAGGCGTGCTCCTCCTGCTCGCCCGCGAGACTAAGCGGGAAGACCGTGTGCTTCCCTTGGAAATCGGTGCAGATAATGTGCTGCGAGTCCTCCGTGAAGATCATGTTCCAGTAGTTCTTCCCCATATTCGCGATCTCGCGCTCCGCGGTGGAGAGCCCGGTGTTAATGTCGAAAACCGCCACGCCGCGCGAGGTGGCGATGGCCATGTACTGCCCGGTGGGGTTCACGCAAAAGCACTGCACGCTCGCGCCCTCGTGGAGGGCGATCTGCATCTTCACCGGGTCCTCCTGGTAGCAGTCGACCGGCGAGATGGTGGGCGAGTGGGCCACGGCGCTGAAGCTAAAGGTCGCGAGGATGTCCTTCGCGTGCGGCACCGTCAGCGGCACGATGCTCGACACGGTCGTGTTGAAGTGCTCTAGGATGTGCAGGTAGGCGAGCACCTCTTGCACATTGCCCCGCGCACACACGATGAGCCCCACGAGCGAGCACATGTAGCGCTTGTTGTTCGTCGCGTGGTCGTCGTTCAGGTACGTCTTGACCTCCCTCAGCGTGGTGCTCACCACGTCGGCCGCGAGGCCTTTCGAGATGTGCGGGGCCGCCTTCAGCCTGTGGAAGAGCACCTGCAAACTCTTGATCGTCAAGGTCTGTATCTGCGTCAGCGCCATGGACGTGGTGAGGTCGTCGGGGGCGTACAGCATGTTGAAGGGCATCAGGCTTGCCTCGTCGACAGCCACGTCGAGGTCCTCCTCCTCCTCCTCCGTGGCGGCGGCCGCCGCTGCTGCCGCCGGGCAGGGCGGCGCGTTGGAGGGCACCTCCGCCGCCTGGCTCGCCGCCGTGTTCACAAACACCTCGGCGACGTCGTTGATGACGTGCCGGTAGATCTCAAAGGGGTCGGGGTCCTCCTTGATGCTATTGTACGCCGTCGCGAGCCCGCGCACGTGCTGCGCGACGGCGTCCATGTTGGTCACGTCGTTGCTGTCGTAGTCGGGCGGGGCCGAGGGGAAGGGGAAGGTCAGCTCGCTGCGGCGCTGCTGCTGCAGCCTGTACGAGCGGTACCCCTTGCCGTACAGCTGCGGGAAGGACAGCTCGTACACGGCGAGGGCGTTGTTTTCATCCTCGTTGGGGTTTTGAAAGTAAATGGTGCCCTTGTCGAACGGATTCGCAGAGACATACTTGGCATTGTAGGTGGTCGAGCGGAAAGGGAGGGCCTCGCTTGTCTGGTTGCTGTATGGGTCCGGCGCGAGCAGGCTGATCGTCGGCATCGGCGTCGTCGCGCTCTCCTGTATGGGGTTTACCCACGCAATGTCCTCGTCCTCGAACATGTCCAGCAAAAGGCGATGAAAATGAAGGCAAGCAAGAATAAAGAAGTAGTAAATAAATACAAAAAAGACGGTATGTTATTGCAACAAAATATCTTCGTTTCGTTGCTCCTTGTGTGCCGTTGCCGTTTGCTTAATTCAAAGTTATATACAAAAAATTCTATAATATTTATATTATATACACAATCAGAAATATTTAATATTCTTGTTTTGTATGTTTGTTTTTTTTTAAAGAAAAACTTATATCAATTATTATTTGTTTTTAGCTTTTCCCGATATTGTCGATCCTTTTAATAGGATTGTGTGTTTAGTTTGTTATTTCTGTAAGCT
>AUXK01000069.1:0-16359 GCA_000482165.1 Strigomonas oncopelti | reverse complement strand
CTTAAATCTTGTTCCAGGCGACGATATCCATAGACTGCACTTCGTCCTCGTAGCCCATAATAAGGTCCTCGAGGTCGTCACCGGAAACCTTGTCGTCCTCGATAACGATAAGCATCTGCAGCTTCTTGACGCCGAACGCGACGGGCACAAGCTTGCTCTCACCCCAGATGAGACCATCCTTCTGCACAGCCTTGAGCTTCTTGGAGAACGCCTCCAGGTCGATGGTGTCATCCCACGCCTTGACGTCAAAGAGAATGGAGGACTTGGCGACCAGGTTCTTCTTGGGCTTCTTGTTCTCGGCGTCCTTCGCCTTCTTCGCCTCAAGGGCGGCCTTCTCCTCCTCGGTCGTCTCGCCAAAGAGATCGACGTCGTCGTCGTCGTCCGCGGCGGCGGCGGCGGCGGGGGCAGCGGGCTTGTGCGCCGGCGTCGCGTGCTTCTTGTCCTGGACAAGGGCGTCGCGCTCCGCCTGGTAGTAGGACGCCATGCGGGCGACCCACTGGATCACGTTCTTGTTCTCACCGAACATCTCCGCAAAGATTTTGGCATCCTCGTGGCTAGGGGAGAAGCCGGACACGTAGGGCTGGGCGGCGAGGCGGCCGTTAACTTCCTTCAGGCTGGACATGGTGTGCGAAGTAGATGAGGTGGTGCAACTATATATATCTAGTAAGCGAGAAAAGCAAACAGAAATATATAAAAATAAGAAGAGGGGCCGAGGAAGAAGACTAAACAGCAATATAGGCGTATACGTACATAGAGGCATCACAGGAAAAAAAGGGGTAGCATACGCAATGGCTGCTTGACATTGTTAAATTGTATATTAAAAAAACAATACAACAATCCCTAATATATATATATATATATTCTGTTTTTTGTTTCAATTTAATTGACTTGGTAGTTTGTAATGTAGAGCAACAAAGAAAAATAATTACAACATCAGTTTTAACACAAAGGACTACCTAACAATTAAACAAGTAGAGCAAGTTATTTCATTTTTCGTTTTAATCTTCCGCTTACACCTTTTACTTAATTGTAACAAGCAGATCGTCATGTTATTTCGGGTCGATAAGTCGCAAGTAGCTTCGGCAAACTTTTGTAAAAATGAGGTCGCCGTACTTTTTCAGATCCTCCGCTGCAAAGCACTCGATTATCTCGTCCACCGAAGAGACGGCAATGAACTCTTCTTTGGTTGCGAACTTGAGCAGCGACTCGGTGCCGAGCGTCCGCCGGATGTGCAGAGCGCGCTCGATGTTGTCTTGCGGCACGAGGAGGTCGGCGGCGCTGCCAGCAGCCACAGGACCGGCGGCGGCGGCACCAGTGCCAGCCCCTGGCTCTCGCAATGCGTTTTCCAGAAATTGACGTATGCCCTCCGTGCACGAGGCCAGGGCTGCGCGCCGCTTCGGGTCGCCCACGCCGATGGGCACCACCTCGAAGCGCACAGAGGCAGGGTCGGGGTGCAGATCGCTCGCCCCGTGGAGGTGCCGCCGCAGCGTGTGCGAGAGCTCGGCGTAGATGGCCACGTGCAGCCAGGTGCCGAACTCCTCCTCCGTCGCGTGGCGCGCGAAGGCGTGGAAGCTGGCGTAGAGCGCAAAGTTGTGCGCGCCCACGGTCGCCACGACGTAGCGCGCCGCCTCGTGCGCGGAGCGGTGCTGGCTCCACTGCATGAGGTTGAGCGTCCGCGAGAAGAAGGCGGGGCTGAGAAACTCCACCGACGGATCCGGCGGCGACGACGCCTCGCTCGGCGTCCCAGTCCCCGAAACGGAGGCGGAGAACGTGGACTTTGGCAGCCCCGCGCGACCGAGCTCCTGCTCGACCGCCCAAGCATGGAAGTTGCGCAGCAGCAGCAGGTACTTCTCCTGCGTACTCTCCGTGTGCCGCGTCGCGTCCAGCAGACGTGAGTAGAAGTCTGTTGTCGAGCCGACGCCGTTGAGAAGGCCCGACATTGGGCGCGCCACGAGGCTCACGACCCCGGTCACCACCCCCGTCGCGAGACCAGCCACGCCGGCCTCTCGCGCCCCCGCGATCGGCATGGACAAGAGCCCGCGCACGCCACCCACGACGCCCGTCGAGACGTCGCGCAAGAAGGTCGACCTGCCCTCGTCCTCGGGCGCGGGCGACGGCGCCTCGTCCGAGGTGTCGTAGGGGGTCAGCGCCGCGAGCGTGCGGCCGCCGAAGCGACTGAGAAGGCTCACCGAGTGCAGCGTGGCCGACGTGGTCTCCTTCAGCAGCTGCTTCGACCCGGCCACAAAGTTGCGGTCGACCACGGCGTCTCGCACGAACTGGCGCAGGCCGTGGTGGAGGCTGCCGGCGAGGGCGAGCGGGTTGCCAAGCACCTCGAGCGAGCCGACGACGCGGTAGAGCTGCAGGAGCAGCGGCTGGCGGTACATCTCGACGAGCACGACGCGCCACGCTTGTACAAAAGACTGGTTGCGACTAAAAACGTTGAGCAGGTGGGCCGCCTTGAAGCGGATCGGCGCCCGGTCCACGGTGGCGGCCATGAGGTTGCCGAGCAGGAGACCGTGGAAGGGGTTGAAGCGGCCGTCGGCGCGCCGCGTGAAGGTCAGCTCTACTTCCAGAGGACCAATGCGCAACTCCTTGATGGTTAGATCGTAAAAGTGGACATCGCAGCAAGGCTTCGCTGCCGCGCCAGTAGCGGCGGTCAAGGAGGCTGCGCCGTTGCCGCCGCTGCTGCTCTTACTCTTACTGCTGCTATGGTAGCCGCGCGTGCTTGCGCCAGCGAATGTGTCCACACAGCAGCCCACCGCCTGCCGCGCCACGAACAGAAACTCGTCGGTGATGTGCACCTTTGCGGGGTTGACGTTCAGCTGCATCGCCTCGACGACTGTGGTGCCCGCCGCCACCTTGCGCCACGCCGACGCCGGCTTGCTCTTGGTCTTTGTGGTAGACAGAACATTCATGAGCAGCTCCACGCACGGCACCGCCTTTGACCGGTCTGACACAAACGTCGGCTTCAGAGTGAGCAGCGGCGGCAGCGACTTTTGGATCCTCGTGCAGTCCATCACCTCCATTTCGCCCACCTGCACACACGAGAGCTCGTAGCGCCGGTTCTGCGAGTGCGTCAAGTAAACGCCCGAAACGTTGACAAAGAGGAGGTCCAGCTCCCTCTCCTTCAGTGCCGCGAGTATCTCGTCGTCGGAGGCGACCGAGTCGTGCACGCGGATGGCCAACTTGCCCATCTTCGCCTGCGAGGCGAGCGGCGTGCAGCCGAGGGAGACCTCGCTCTGGCGCAGACAGCGCGCGGCGACGAAGAGCAGAATACGCTGAACAAACACTTCAACAGTCAGCAGGTGATCTGGCAACGACCGCACACGGTTTTCGAGAATGTTCACAACCGTCAGCGTCACCGCAAACGTGTGCTTCGTGTCGTCCTTCGTCACCATCGCAAACACTCGCTTTCCGATGACGGTGGACTCCTCCAGCGAGCACAGTTTCTGCAGCTCCAAGACGGCGTCGGAGCGCAACGACGTGTTGGTGGCGCTTTCAAACACGGTCACGCGGATGTTGGCGTGGTCGTTGTTCAGCGGCGAGGACCAGGCAATCGGGCAGTCGGTGCACGCTGACACTACAAAGGCTTGCGGGTCCCCGCTCTCCGCCGCGGCGGCCCTGGCGGCAGCGGCGGCGGCGTGACCGCGTTGTCCAGTGTAAGCGCGGCTGACCTGGACGGTAAAAGGGGTTCGATTTTCGATAATGAGCGGCGCGGCCTCCTCGATGCCAGCCTCAATAATCGCACACTGGTGCGCGTCGCGCTGCGAGAAGAGCGAGAGACAGCAGTACTGCTCCTCCCGCACCACGCCACCGGCGTTTGCAGGCACCGCCGCGTTGGTGTACCGCAGCACCGCATCCATGCCGGCCTCCTGCAGGCCGTCCTGCTTCGCGTGCTTGATGATGATCGGGGCAGCAGACGACGTGATGGTTGAGAGCGGCAAAAATGTTGACCACTTGAAGCACGGTCTCGCCGCCGTTCCGTACGAAAAGCTCGCCCCAAACAGGGTGCACCCCTTCTCAAACCACACAAGCGGCACGCGCTGCTGGGGCGCCACCACAGCCCGCGGCGCTTCCGTTCCATCGCTCAAAGACGTCCGCACCCACAAAAAGAGGCTCTCGTGCGTATTGAACACCATCCACATGGGCATCACAATGGTGGAGGGCGGCCCGCGTGTCGACAGCACCTCCTCCACCTCCCCTTCCGCGGGCGCTGCTGTGGCGGTGGTAGTTGCCGCCAGCGTCTTCGTCGTGGACGTCGTGCTTCCCTCCGCTTCCTCCGCGCAACTGCAGAGCACGCACAAGCGCCCTTCCTCGTCCTGGCACTGCAGGGCGACCGTCAGCGGCGTGGTGGCGAGAAATAGGTCGGACCCAAAGTTCTGCATCGAGGGCAGGCAAATTTGTAGCTGAGGCACTTCGTTTTTGTGATCCGCGGTGCTCGGCGTAAAGAAGAGCGGGTACGACTCCCCGGCCTGCAGGGTGCACCACGGCTCTGGCAGTCCTTTCGCCGTGACGCAGACGGGAAACGGCAGCTCGGTGCGGACAATCGAAGCAGGCCGGATGCAGAAGGTCGACGACAGCGGCGCAATTCGCTTCAGCAAAAGCGAGCCGCACGCCTGCTCGTCCGAGAGGACATCGACGAACGCCTCGTTGCGGTCGAGACGCACAACGGTGGAGGTCAGCGTACACTTCTTCTTTGCCGCAAGACCCGGTACGTCCAGCTGCAGCCGCAAGCAAATCACCCCGCGCGCTTCTGCCAGTGACGATGGGAACCAGTCGAACGTCTCCCCCGGCTGGCAGAGCATCGCCGCCCCTTGCGACGCCATGCTGCGGTCCTGCACGTGCGACTCCTCACCCGCGGTGATAATGAGAACGCATGCCGTCTCGTTGATGAAGGAAATTACGGGCTTGACGGCGACGACGACGTCAAAGAGCGGGAACCATTTGGACGTGCGCCGCACGCTCTTCTTCGTCACCTCCTTCGTGATCACAAGCTCCACCACGATTGACAGCGGCGGCTCCGTTTCGTCGAGCGCGGCCACGGCGCGGGCGTGGCTCATCTGGGCGGCGCCGTGTGTCGTCTCAAAGCGGAGCGGGAGCAGAAAACGGAACTGCCCGTTCTCCACCACGGCGTGGTTCAGCGGGCTCGCCGGCGGGGCGCTTGTGTAGAGGTTGCTCTGGTGCAGCACAAAGGAGGAGATGACGTCGCCAAGCGTGAGCAGGGACGAGTCCGCAGTGTAGGCGAAGGAGTGCAGCGCCAGCGCCAGGGGCGCCTTCAGCACCGAAAGCGGCGCGTACATTTCGCCTCTTGGCGGGATTTCCATCCGCTCCGAAAAGAGCGCTCCCCACCGCGCAAAGCTGTTCCGGACGAGCACGCTGCTGGTCACGACAAAGGTGTTCGCCTGCACGTCGTAGCGCAAGACGCCGTCCAGCGTGCCGATGTTGCCGTGCTCCAGGGTGAATCGCTCACACGTCTCCCGCGAGATCAAGGACACGTCGAGGCCCACGGCGTCCCGTCCCACGGCGCTCTCCTCGCGGCTGAAGAAGGACCCTTTCACGGAGCTCGGCGGACTCGTCGGGCCGCGCCGTGGCGGCTCATCGAGACTGATCACCACCCGCGTATCAAACGCACTGAACTGCGTGACCGGCACGCTTACGCCGGGCGGCAGGTGCAGCGACGGCAGCAACTGCGTCGACATCCCGAACGACGACGGCGGCGGTAGTGCAGTAGCGGAGCCGCTGCCTGTCATCGACGCACGGTGGTTTCGCTTGCGCACAAAGTGCAGCACTAACGGCACGCCGAGCTCGTTTCGAAACGAAAAGTGACTGGAGCACAAGTTGAAAAGCTCGCGGTCCCTCCACCGCCGCCAGAGGCCCAGTGCGGAGAAAACGGGAATGGTGAGCGAGATCTCCTCGCACGTCACGACCGCTTTACGGAGGGTGCCGCTGCGCGGGAAACGCGTGTACGCGAGCGAAATCTCTGGCGTGAGATCCAGCAGCTGCCGCGCTCCCCCCTCAACGGAGATGTCGTGGGCAGCAAGACTAAAGGTGGTGGAGACCTCTACCGAGTCCAGCTCGCGCGTTGTGCTCATTTGGGTGCAGACGTTTGCAAAGGTCACGGTCAGCTCGGGCTTCAAAAAGGTGTTCGTCACAACGAGGTGCAGGCGCGGGGCTGTGATGCCGACTGCCACCGCCCACGAGGCGAGGCCGCCGTCGCCCGCGTGCGCCTTGGCGGCCGTGCGTGTGCCGGAAGACACCTTGCGGTGCTCGCTCCAGCTGCGGTGCACCACCGCATAGCCCTCGTCGCCTTTTAAGCTCTGCGCGAAGTGACCAACAACGAAAGTTGGCGGGTGGACAGGCAAATCTCCACCGGTGGCACAATCACGCGAACATCCGTGCGGCCAGCCGGCGCGGAACGGTCCGTCGTTGCCGACATCCCTCCGCCAGACGCGCTTGCGTGATCGCTCTTGTGAAATTGAAGAATCGCGAGGACATCGAGCGGCGCCTTAAGAATGGCGCTGACGTCGCCCTTCAGCTGCACGTTGGTGATGGCCGCCTCGCCAGCCTCCTCCGCAATCTGAAACGGCGACGACTTGTGCATCGTGGCGTAGTCTCTCTTGATGCTGTAGTTGAAGCGCACGCCGCCTGCGCCGGTGAAGAACACTTGCGGCGACCACAAACTGACGCTCGCCTCGGCCGCCAGGTCCACCGTCAAGGAGGTGCGGCGTTGCGCTTTCGACCCCATGAGATGAAAGCGCTCGCGCGTGGTGGACCCTTCACGGCTTCGCCCGGCGGCGGAGGGGCTCGTGTCGACGACGAACGTCTCCGAGGTGACGAAGAGGGAGCGCTCTTCTACGGCGATGGCATCGCTCCAGACCCGCTTGTCAATGACCAAAAAGAGGCCCTCCAAGACGACGGTGAGACCCTCGTCCACCACAACACTCGGCTCCTGGGACCCGTCTGGATAGACAAACGGCGAGACGTGCAAATGGGCGTTGTTCATCGCCGTCACGCGAATCACGTTCTGCGGCGTGCTCGCCTGCACGTCTTTTCGAAACCGAATTCGAAAGCCCTCGAGGCCGCCAAGAACGATGTTCTCGCTGAGGCAGATGTTGCCGGTCACAGTCAGCACATTGCGGGTAGAGGCACACTCAAACGAGTAGGCGCCAATTGTGCAAGGGTAGGTCAAGCTTGACGTGGACCTCGATGCCGCGTCATCGATCTCGTCGTCTGCGGCGACCTCGCCGCGGTCAATGGTGTACCCGTCTTTCACTCGCGTCCAGCCCACGTACACACGGCGCGCGGCCGTGCTCAGCACGCACATCAGCTCGGGCGACACCATGCACGCGACGGGCGGAACGCGTCCGCGAATCACGCGCACGTCGTGCTGCTCGACGTCGGACAAGGGCGTCGCGGGGGCACCACTGCCTCCGACGGTGCCGCTAGCTGTCTTTCCATGTTCGCTTGCTGGCGTCGACGTGGAAAGCTCCCGTTCTCCGTTTTCTCTCCACTCTCTGGTGTCGCGAAAACTAAAGGGAGCGACCGCGGCGCCCGGCGCAGCTGCATCTTCCGCCTCCTCTCGCGAAAGCAAAAGTGGCTCGCACAGGGGCTTCGGCTGAATGTCGGGGTGCACCGCGCAGTGTACCTGCTGAGCCGTCAGTGCCTTGCTGTTCTTCGCGGGCGACTTTTCGTACTCGATCTGCGCCTGGCGGATCTCGTAGTTGAAAATCCACCTGGGCGCCTCCCCCGCTGCCGGCTGCCTCTCTACTGCCTTCACACTCAGCAAGGGCACCACCACCTCCACTTTGAACGACTTGATCCATTCACCGTGGTCGGCACCGGCGCCCCACCCCTTCGCCTCCAGCGCGGCGGCGGCGTCGTCGCTGCGCACGCGCCACGACGGGTTTGTCAGCGGCAGCACGAGCTGCGCCATCGACTCTGTGAAGAGGGTCGACGCCTCGCCGAGCGGAAAGTGAACCTCCAGAGGTGAAAGCACCAACTGGATGTGCCGACTGCTCTGCAGGCGGTCCTCCGTGACGGCAAGAGTTAGGGAGAACTCTGGTAAAACAACAAAGTCGGGCAGCTCGTGAGGCGCCGTCTCGTCGCGCTGGATGAGGTGGGCTTTGCAGGCCTCCAGCGAGACCTCCAGCACACTGCTGGTGCACTTGCGCTCGTTCTTGAGGCGCGCAGCGGGCAGGGAGAACTCGATGTACTGCGTGGCTGCCGCCTCTGCATGCGCGCGAAGCGCGTGGGCGTCCTCGTCGATGGTGAAAACGTGCTCCACCGGGTAGAGGCGCACGTGCGTGTCCTGCACAAGCAAGTGAATCACCCGCGAGAACCCGCCCCGATCCGGCGTGCGTGAAAGAGGTAGGACCCTTTCCACGTAGCGTTTTAAAAACAAGAGATTGTCGAGCGCCGACGCGATGAAGGTGCTCGTGTGGTTGCAGATCAGGCAGCTGCGGACAGTGCAGCTCAACACGCCAGCCGAGAGGTCCACGTGGATCGCTGACGCGCACAAAAACGTCTTCTCGGCCGCGCTCGTCGGGGAGCGGCGAATGTGCACCTCGCCGATGGTAAGCCGGTGAGCCGGCGCCGTCTCGTCGTTTCGAAGGAGAGACGAAATGTTGCGGAAGAGGTCGCCGTCGAGGCGCAGCTCCACCTCGCGCACCTCGACGAACGCGACGTCGCCGATGCTGACTCCAAAGCTGCGCACGTGCGTCTCCACACGTACCTCCCGCCGCTTGCCGGCGCCGTCGACGTTGACATTGGTATCGCAGCCGCTGCTGCTCCACTTGGCCACCTGCGCGTACAGGGCGGCGGTGCTGCTGTCCTCGTGTACCTGCTTGAGCAAGAGCGCAAAGTCGACCATGTGAGGGTCGCCGTTCACAACCAGTCCCTCCACGTCTACCGAGACGGTCAGCTCCCGCTCCGTCACCCGCACGGTCGCCAAGATGCCCTGCACAGTGGGGCCTGCCGCAGCCGTCGCAGCCTTAGTGCCACCACTCATGACAGTGTAGTACAAAATCTGGTTGTCGTGACCATCGGTCAGCTCAATGGCCCCCGTTGTGGAAATGGTAATGACAGTCGCCTCTGCCTTGTTCATGTTGCCATCCTTGTCAGTTCCGCCGTCCGAGTTCGGGCACACGGTGACGGTGAGTGGGCTGTACACCATCAGCTTTAAAATGGACGGAGTTACCTTTTCGTCGCTAGGCGCCGCCGGCCCCTCCAGCACCACCGCTACCTTGAACACGTTGCATATCAGCTCCGTCACGATAGGAAAGAGGCACCTGGGCGTCTTTTCTTTGTCTCCGGTGGTGCGCTTGGGTCGGGTCGCAACGAGAACGGCCCCGCCGTCGGCGGTGACACCACCCGCCGCCTCCTTCCACTTGTCGAGGTGGGCGCCGCACACACGAAGTGCCGTCGCCACGTGCTGGAGACTGAAACTAAGCGGGCTACCGGGGTCGCTTTCCACCATCACGTGGCAGCATTGCCGCAGCACCATTTGCTCCGCCAAACAGTACCGCGCCGCGTGGGCGGGACTCGGGTACTCGTACGACACGGTGTAGCCGTTGAGCTCGTCGGCCATTTCAAGGCAGATGGCATCGCCGTAGTCGGCCTCGACACAAATCTCCACGTTGGGCAAGTTTAGCCGCTTCATTTGCGCGACGCCCAGCTCTACCTTGGTGCACGAAATGGTGGTCGCCACGCTGCAGTATATAGCCGTCGTGACGAGCTCCTTCGCCGCTGCTCTTCCGTCGTCGTTGTCGTCGTCCGTGGCATCCGCCGTCCGTGGCTCCTCGATCACCTGTTGCCGTCCCTCGACCGCCTGGTCAAACCGAACGCGACCGGCGCACAAGTGCACCGCCGTTGGGGTCTCCAAAATAGACTCCAGTGGCGTGTCTGCGTGGGGCAAAAGCAAGTTGGCGTCGGCGCAGACAAACGACAGCAGCACAATTTGGTTTCGCGGTGCGCCCTCGAATGGGTTGGCGGGTACGCCGCTGTCACCGCCGCTGCCACCACCGCCGCTCGCTGACGACATGTGTTGTGACAGCTTCGCTGACTGCAGGCGCGACCGTGTCAGCAGCGCCAAGTGCTTCAAAGGCAGCGGCGGTACGTAAAAGAGGAAGGGCTGAACCTCAACAAACACCTTGTGCGTCTTGAGAAATGGCGCGGCGCTGTATAGCTCTCCGCGGGTGTACTTGGTCTTGAGCAAGTCGATGCTGCACGAGCAGTGCACGTGACCTTTCTGATTCGTGTTTTGCCAGTGCAGCAGCTCGACGGCGTCGAGAGCAGCCTTCTCGACGATGCTGCTCCCGCTCCTCGTGCCACCGGCTTCTTCCGGTTCCCGTTGACCCCTTAGCGTCAGTGAGGGCTTGAACCCATCGCCACGGATGTCGAGTCGGTCTTCGCTGCTCCAGTCGCACGTCAGCTCGGCCGAGTTCAGCTGCAGTGTCAGTGCGTAGTCGTCTCGCTGTCCTTGCGCGACAAGCTGGCAGTTCTGAACGCGGACGATCAGCCTGGTCAAAACCGATGAGGCCTTCTCGCACTCCAGCTCAAACATGGTCTCGTTCCGCGAAATTGAAAAGTACGGGCTGCTCGAAGTGCGGCTGTGGAAGTACTGCACCGCCTTCGGGTCGAGCAGCTCCCTCAGCTGCTCCGAGAGGAAAATGCTCTGCAGCGAGCGCCAAGAGTCTATTTCGAGCAAATGAAGCAACGGGCTGTCGACCACGACGGTGGCTTCGGTGAAAAGGTTAGAAGGAAGGGACTTGTCGGGGTCGCTGCTACTGCCAGCGCGGCTGTCCGCTGAAGGAGCCGACAGCGACAGGCCAATGCGGTTGACACTGAAAAGAGATACGCGCTTCCCTGGCGCCTCGGTGCGCGCCGCCACAGGCGTCGTCGATGATGCTTCCTCTGCTGCTGTTGCCTCTGCAGCGTCTTGTGGCACCGTCGTGACGGCCGAGGGCGGCGGCCCCAGGTTTTCAAACAGCTCCACGCTCGCCACCTGGAGACTCTGCGCCCCACTCGCCGCCCACCTGCCACCCGTGGCGCGGTAGTACTGCATGCCCTTGTCGACACTGAGCTGGAAGCGCCGCTTTGTCTCGGCGCTCACGACAGTGAACTGCGTTGACGGCATCGTGAAGAGAAACGTAACGGAGGGGGACGGCCTTGCCGCGCCGCCTGCCCCGTCGCTCAGCGGGCTGTCCCTCCCATGGGTCGAAGTGGGAAAGCCAGCAGGCGCTGCGCCCGCGTGGCCGAGGTGCGAGAAATCAGCGGAGGGCCCGCTGGTGGCCAAGCTGCTGCACATCAAGTTCAAGGCAAGCATCTCGAGCACGCTGCCAATGCGCGAGGAGGACAAGATAATGTCCAGCGGTATGCCGTCTTCAAACTCGTCCAGGGTGTACGGCGTGCCGGTAAAGCCCTTCTTGTTGGGGTGAACAGCGACAATGACGGCCACGTCGTTCGCCTCCGCGTCGACGAAGGAGTACCCGCTCCGCTTATCGTTGGGCACGAGCATCAGGTCAAACTCTACATTCACCCGCACCTCCTCGACGAGTGGCTGCAGCTGAGCAAAAGTCCCTGGCTGGTACCAGATGTGCCGCAGGTAGCTGGTGATCGCGCGCCGCGTCGGCATGCCCTTCTTGCGCGCCACCTGCTTCTCGTCCCAATCGAACTGGTGGACAAACAAGTAGAAAAAGGTATTGTCGTCGGTTATGTCCACTGAGACAAGGCCACTCGTCGCGACGAGGACTTCGATTTTCTTCATGAGCCCCTTGAAAGCCATCGGGACGGACGATGGCGGCGGCGCGACCTGCGGGCCCAGGGTGGCCCACTCGCCGTACTGAATGTCTGCCCGCGTGAAGCCGATGGAGCGCAGGGGGCAGCTAGGGATCGCCCGGACGCGCTTGTACAGCGGGCTGCGCAGCGCCGCGAGGATCTGCAGATAAAAGGGCAAGTAAAGACACACGTAGCCGCCCTCCGTCTTTAGCTCCAGCAGCGGCGTCACGGCCGCGTTGCCCGCGTTGGGGGCGAGGTAGTTCATCTCGACGCGCATTTCCTGCGAGGGCACCGTCAGCTGGGAAATGCCCGTGCTGGGCCCCAGCAGCGAGAAGGAGCTGCAGTCGAGCGGGCTTTCCTCGTCGAGCTCGCAGCGGCCCTCGGAGAGAAGCAGGTTCACGTGGGTCTCCAGGTGCGTCGGGAAGTTTTTCACCACAACATGGACCGCGCTCCCGCGAAGCGAGACGGCACGCAGGAGCGGCCGCCCGTCGTCCCGCTTGCTGACTGGCACCTCCACCCGCGCCACCTTCGCGCGCACCTCGAGCGGAAAGATGGGAATCAGCCACGGCTGCCTGTCAAAGTCCAAGTTGACGAAACTGGCAGCCTTCTTCCCTGCCGGCGTGTGGAGCAGCCACGTCGACGCCAGCTTCGCCGTCCCAATCACACCGCACAGCATCTCAATGACAACGACGGCCTCGATGCTCAAGAACGCGCGTCCCTCCTCCAGGTCCACAAGCCACCCTTTTTCGCGCGACACCTCCACCATCACGTCGGTTGCCGCACACAACGCGTTGCCTGCCGATGTGTTCATGATGACATCGGCCGCGAAGGCGTAGCTGCATGACGCCGCCGTCCCGCCCTCCGTCACCGGCATCCACACAAACTCAAACGCGTGCGGGGCATCGTCAAAGACGGCGAAGAAGTGATGAAAGGACAGACTCTTCCGCATCAGCTCCTCCGGACAGAGCAGCTCGATTTCGGCGAGCTCGTCACCAAGGCGACTCTTCACGAGCAGCTTCACAAAGCTCGTGCACAGGACGAAGTGCCGCACTGCGAAGAAACGCTGAAGCGCGGTCACCTTTTCCTCGCCCCCTTCCCCCCGCGCCTCCCGCTTGTACTGCCCCATGCGCTTCCGCTGACTGATCTGCTCCTGAATAAAGGCGACAAAGTGCCGGCCTTCGTGGGGAGGCAGCTTGATCGTCTGGTGCGTGCCGATGACCAGCTCCTCGGCGGCGAGCAGGCTCCACTGCTCGCCCGCTGTAGACATCTTCTGCAGCAGCAGCTTGGTGCTGCTCAGCTGCTTCTCCTCAAAAAGCACGACGGGCTTCAGCAGCGACTCGTTCACGAGCTCCAGCACGAGAGGCTCGATCGCGGCGTCGACGCCGCCGTCGATGTTCACCGCGAGCTTCTCAGGGTTCAGGATGATTTCCATCATCGTGAAGGAGATGAGGTCGACGGGGGCCGTCTCCATCTGGCAGTACAGCCGCACCGCCCTGACGCCGTTTCCGATTGTGATGTAGTACTCCTCCTCCGCGCCCTTGTAGTGCTTCTCGCCGCCGCGTGTGGGACTGATGCGCGCCTCCGGCACCGTGAGCACGAGACAAGGTTCCCCTTGAAAAAAGATGCGCTCCTGCGCAATCGTGCACGCCCCAGGGGGCTCCTCCTCGTCCTCTTCCAGCATACAGAAACTGTTGTCGCTGCCACTTTCGGTCCCGCGGTGCAGCGGCGCCGCTGCCCCGGTGTCGGCCAACTCCTGCTCCTGCCGCTGCAAAAGCGGCTCTTGTGTGCCCCTCCTTTCTCCGCCCCTTCCTCCTCTACTACCATTATTACGGTGCTGCTGCTGATCGTTCGGGCGCACCCGCAGCACGTTGTCGCGGTTGTTGTACAAGGGCGTCGAGGACGAGTTCGACGACTCTGGCCGGCACGTCGACGTCGCGGAGCCGACGGCCAGCGAGGGGTCGAAGGAGGAGTACGAGGTGGAGTCGCGCGTCACCACCGTTCCGTGCTCACGCCGCAGGTCGCGCGCAAGAAAAGGCACCACCAGATCGAACGGCTGGATGGTAATATCCAGAGCCGGCTGAGCGTTGGGCTCCCGCTTGCCCGACGGTGACGACGACGACCGGCCAAAGGCCCTGCTGTGTACATCGAATAGGTTGTTGTCGTCTTCCCACTCGATGGCGCGGAAGAAGCCGAGAAGGGCGTCTGTCCACCACTGCCATTCGTGAAAGGGCCTGCAAATGAGAAGCTGAGGCCCAACGGACACCCTCAGCAACGTACCCGCCGCGTTTTTCTTCACGACCAGCCAGTCCTTGCTCGTGGCGTCGTCGGGCGGTTTGCTTGAGATGAGCAGTGGCGTGCTGAAGGTGCCCGCGAAGTGGACAAACGCGTTGCGGACAAAGAAGGAGAATGAGGCGCGGTCCTCCTTCGCCTCGAGGGCGTTGTGGAAGTAGAGCTCGATGGAGCCGAGCTGACAGACAAGCTGCTGGTTCATGTGCAGAAGCACGTTGTCCTCGTGGCGGCACCCGTCCCAGTACTTTGGCACGACCGCGAGGGAGAAGAGGTCGCACTGGAAGCGCACGATGCACGGGACGACCGGGGGCTGCTTTTTGCACCGACTGCGATGACGCTGATGTGCTGCAGCCTCGCCGGCAGCAGCACCACCGCCGCCGCCGCCGCCGCCGCTTCCCGCCGGCAGGCTCGTCTCTGCATAACGGCCCTGGTTAATAAAGAGCAGTCCAGAACTCCAACGCTGCGCCAGCCGCTCCTTGAAGTGCTCAGACACCCGATGAAACGCCCTCGTCACGTCGTCGTTGCTACCACTCGCTTCCGCACCGGGCGCGATGACGTTTGATGTCGCCGTCGTCGTCGTGGGCGGTGGCTGCTCCTTTTTTCTGAACCACCCCCACAGCGAGCGCGTCTCTTTCTGGTCCTTTTGCTTGCGTCGCATGACGTCGCTCAGGTACTGTTGCTGCACCTCCAGTCGCTCGCGGTCGCACTCGAGCTCGGCTCCGGCCAAGCAGTGCAAGAACACAAGCTGCTCCAACGTGAGCGCTTCTTCTTCTAAGAAGTCCAGTGTTTCCTTTTCCTTGTGGTCAAGCGCGGGCAGCCAGAAGGCACCGTGCTCGCGCTTCCACAGCTCGCAGTAGGTGCGCCGTCGGCGGCTGAAGGAGACCATGTTGTCTAGCATGCGCTGCTGGTGGTAGATGCCCTCGACGCCCATGAACCGGTTTTGGCGTGCCCGCCACTGCACGCACTGCAGGGCGAACATCCACCGCCGACGTGCGAGCGAGGCGGCGCCGTGCTTTCCCTTCTCGTGCAAAAGGTGCAGCATGCGGCGATACGGCACGCCCACCATCCAGCCCTGCGACGAGCGCAACAGGTTCAGCAGCGTCGCCAGACCCCCAAAAGAAATCTCGACGCGGACAACCTGACTCACAATTACATTCATCTCCAACAGCGAGCTGGCGGTCGGCAGCCAAACTTGCGCGCAGGCCGCGTCAAGCTCCAGCAGTTTCTCCGAGTGACACCAAATTTCAAAGAAACGGTCAAAGGCACTAGTGGTGGCCTCGACAGGGTCGAAGAGCTGTTCCCACGACGGCTCGTTGACGCTTTCCTTCTTGGCGTTGTGCACCGCGACCTTGACGCCGCTGAACTCGACCCGCTTGCAAACCGAAGTGCCCGCCTCGTCACCACTAGCGCCGTTGGACTCCTCCTGTCGGGAAATTCCGGTACCTGATTGCACTTTTATTTGCTGAACCCACACGGACACGGCGGACGCTAAAGTGGGGTGCAGCGTTTGGTAATCGAAGCAGTACACAAACGACACGTCGTCGCACTCCAGCTCGGCATTTTTTAAAATGGGCTCCAGATAGCTACCAAAGAGGGACGCGGTAGGGTTTGTGAGGGGCGAGGAGGGCAAGCTTGTCTTGTCCGCCGTGCCCGCACTTCGAGTGTGGCTGCTGCTGCTTCGGCTATTTTCTGCGTCATAGGCGCCTTCGCCGTCGGTGTCAGCCTGGTCGGCCAATTCCTGCGTGAAGGTTTTGTACAACTTCTTTTTTAGCGCCTTCACACGCGCCTTTTCCTCCTGCTCATTGTAGTCCCGCTGACGCAGTGGCGCCAATACTATCTCGACGCCCTTGACCTTGATGTGCGTCGGCTGTGACTCCAGCGAGGACCACGGGATCGAGATGACCAGTTCGCGAATGGCACCGCGCACCACTGTAAACGGCCACATCAGCGCACGCTCGCTTGCTTCGTGTTCGATGTCTTTGAAATTCGTTTTTTTCTGTAGCAGCAAAAGAGAGACCTGCTCCAGGACGTCGGCGCGTAGCTGCAAGTCGCGCAGCACTAGCTGGCCGGACCACAACGACAACTGAAGCTGCTCCTCATTGACGTGCTGGATAAAGTGGCCTAAGTATTCTGCAATATACGCAGATATTTGCTTTTCAAGCATTCACGAACTACTAAGCCGAAAAGTTAAACGACGAATAAAGATAGAAAGAAGAAAAAATCAAAACGAATAGAAGAGAACAAAAAAAAAAAAAAAAAGGAACACAACAGAGAGCAATAACTATAACTAGTTTT
>AUXK01000068.1:0-16425 GCA_000482165.1 Strigomonas oncopelti | reverse complement strand
AAAAATGGAGAGAAAAAAAACTGGATAGATAGAGGGGGAGGCGAAAGAAACAGTAAGTCACAAAAAAAAGAGAGACAGAAAAAAGTTAAGCGCTCTTTCCAGTGCGCTTTTTCATTTTATTCTTAAACTCCTTCATAAATTCTGTTTCTTGCGCAAACAGCTCTTCCGCGGTAAAGCTGTCGTAGTTTGTGTGCAAGGACAATGGCGCCATTGGCGACTGCTCCGCCGGGTTCACCGCCAGCATGTCGTCCGGCATCGGCGACGGGGCGAGCGAGTTGTTGAGCGGCGTGCCGGTCGTGCGGTTCGCCGCCGACTTGGTCGCCTGCATGTACCGCGGCGTGCTCTTGAGCGTGTTCTTCTTCTTCTGCTCAAGGTACTTCTCGGCGACCAGCGAGCCGCTGCGGGAGTGCAGCGCCGGGCTGTCCGTGTCCAGGTGTGGGACCTGCGGGGTGGCGGTGGAGGACGTGGCGCCGCCGCCACCGCCGCCGCCGTCGTTGCCGTCCTGGCGCAGGTGCTGCAGCTTCGGCACGTCCACCTTTGTCTTCCAGTCGTACGCCGTTGTGGAAGAGTTGGGGGACAGGTTTTCATGGCGGAACGAGTCGCCCGTCTCGCCGTTGGGCGAGCCGGCGAGCTCGGCGCCGAAGCAGCCCGTCTCCGACCCGTGCGCCTGGGCGACGTAGGAGTGCTCGTTGGAGGCCCCGTGGGCGTTCCCGCTGTCTGACAGGAAAGACTTGCGGGTGTCGGCGTAGTTCGTCTGCACAGAGCTCGTCGCCATGGTTTCCATGATGGGACTGCTCATGCTGTTGTTCGGCGTTATCTGCACATCGACGTGCATCGCAGGAACCGGCTTGAGTGTCATGATTTTGGTGACCAGTCGCGGCGTGGCTACCGCCGCCGCCGCCGCCGCCCCCACGCCCGAGCCGTTGCGAGCGGTGCCGGGGTTCGCCACGCTGCCCTCCGTCGAGGTGCGCAGCGGGCACGGCACCGGCGCCGCCGGAGAGACGGACTGCGAGGGCAGGGCGCTGTTCGTCTTGGTGCTTGACTTTGGGCGGCGCGAAGGGTTCTTTGGCTGGGGCGATGAGAAGGTGGCGGAGGGCCGGCCGCGCTCGTTGGGGGACAGCGACGAGCCCTCGTCGAGCGATGGGCTGCTGCGGCGTGGCGCGTGGTCGTCGTGGTGGTTGTCTTCCGCATTTTCCTCCAGGCTGTCGCGCTGCGTGTCGCGGCCCTCCGAGTTACTATTTTGGAAGTACACCGACGACGAAGGCGCGTCGCCTTGGTTTTCTGCGTTGCTGTCGTCCTCGCCGTTGTCTTCGCCGTTTTCTTCGCCATCTTCTTCGTCGCTGCCCTCGCCGCCTTCCGCGGTCGCAGCCTTGGCGCGGCGGTGCTCGTACGCCGCCTCGTCGCTGTCTGAGAGGGTCGGGTAGCCTAGCTCCTTGCACTTCTCCGGCCCGTACCCCATCCACCGCAGTGCCGGCAGGGGCAGCGGCAGCTGGCGCTTCGTGCAGTGCGCGAGGGCGGTCATGACAGAGAGGAAGTCTAAATAATCGTCCCACAGGTAGGCCTCGACATCTTCTCTTCCCTCGCGCTCTTGCGCCTCTATGTTCTCAATGCGCACCGACAACATCCGCACGCGCTCTTTGCGGCGCAGCTCCTCCTTCATTTTCTGAAGTACCGACTGCGAGGCGTCCTTCTCGGCCTGCGTCCGCGCCTTCGCCTTGGCGGCCGGCGCGCCGCCCACCTTGTTCGATGAGGGGATGTGAATTTTGCCACCGCTGAGGTTGGAGCGGAAGATGACCTTGATGCTTGAGCGGCCCATCGTGCTCTCCGCCGCGCACATGCGGCACGCGTAGTCGGTGCCGTCGCGACACCAGTACAGGTACCCGTCCGCGGCGAGGCCGATAAACACGCCGGGCTCGTCGTTGAAGGAGATGATGTCGCCGTGCCGCAGCCCGCAGGAGCGCAGCTTGGTGGGGGAGGTCTCAAACACATAAAGGCTGTCGTCGCCAATGCGGTACGCGACCTTGCTCTCCGGTTCCTTCTCGAACGCGGGCGGGCGCACAAAGCCCTTCATCTTCTCGCGCTTCTTGCTCAAGATGGCGTCGTAGTCGGCCCGCTGGCTCGGGTCCCCTAAAATTTCGTACGCCTTTTGCAGCTGCTGGAAGGCGTCCGTGGAGCCGCCGCAGCGGTCCGGGTGGAGCGTCAACGCGAGCTGGCGGAAGGACGCTTTGATGTCTTCATCCGTGGCAGTACGTTCCACCTTCAACGTCCTGTAAAACATTGTAGAAAGAGAAAAAAAAAAAGAAAAAAAAATAGAGAACGACAAAATAGATGCAATAGGCGCTTTGGTCTTGTTGCCGTTGTTATGGATTGTTTGCTCTCTTGCGCCTTCTAGCCAAGCGTAGTGATTTGCAAGTTTCAGTTTGACAGCTTGCCAAGGCGGGAGGGAAGCAGGCTCAGGCGTGTTAAAAACACACGCACGCAACGGCAACGAGCAGCGGGGGAAAAGCTGAACAGTGGTAACAAAAAGAGAAGAAAATTTCTAATTAAAATACGTGAAGTATTTATACGATTATTATTTTTTTGAGACAGATACGTTTTTTATTTCACCAAGTAATGAAAACAAAGAAAAATAGAGGTGAGAAAAAAAATGTGTGTGCTTTTGTTTTTGTTTTTACAGAAATAAAAAAACGCGAAAAATAGAAAATGAAAGTACGTAGAGAAACAAAACGGATATGTGCTTCAATATGTAATATACCTCGCACAATCAAAATATGAAAATAAATATATAATAAAAATAATGAAAAAAAAACACAAATTTACAAATTGAAAAAAATATACGTAAAATAAACGAAAGAGCGTACGTTCAACGACAACGTGCTTCAATTATTGTTACTATTGTTTTTTTTTTCTTTACTAAAATCTTTTAATAGAAGAGCACGCGCGCGAGAAAGGAGAGTGCGTAAAAAAGGGAGAGAAAGAAAGATGCAAAAGATTTTAACTAAAAACAGAAAAGGACACGCACGAACAAAAAACATTATTGCATTGACATGAGCGAACAAGTGTATTCACTTCTCTATCTATTATTTTTGTTGTTTTAGTTCAATGTACACTTCTTAAGCACCAAAAGCAAACGGCACAATCACATCCTCGTCCTCCTCGTCTTCTTCCCCCTCCTCGCCGTCGTCACCGCCTAGGCCGAGGCCGAGGCCGCCGGACAGCCCCGCCATGCGCACCGTCACGACCTCGTCCTTCTTCCTCAGCGCCTCCACCACTTCGGCCCTCCACAGCTCCCGCCCTTCCTCCTCCTCGGCCGCATCGAAGGCAAGGAAAGGGTGGCGGGCGGCCTCTTCCAATGTCAGCCGCTGCGCGGGGTCGGCCTGCAGCAGCCGGCGCAGCAGGTCCAGCCCGTCGGCCGGCAGCACGCTCGGCGGAAACTTCAGCGCCAGCGTCGCCTCGTGCGAGGGGCCCTCCGCCGGTGCCATAGCAAAAGGCACCCCCGCGATGCTGCTGCCGCTGACGCCGCCACCGGCGCCTCCCAGCAGCTTCTGAATCGCGCCAATCATGGCCAGCTCGCTGCCGGAGGTGAAGAGGTGCTTCTGCAGCACCAGCTCGGCGAACATGACGCCCAGCGACCACGCATCCACCGTCGTCGCGCCGCTCCGGTCGCCGTACAGGCACTCAAGCGGCTGGTACAGCAGCGTCGTGCGGTGGGAGGAGGGCGTGTACTCCAGCGGCGGCGCCGCGTCGGCCCCTTCGCCCGCCGGCACGATAAAGCGCGCGGAGCCAAAGTCGGACAGCCGCAGCTCGCCGTCGCGCGTCACGAGCACGTTACTCAACTTGAGGTCGCGGTGCACAATGTGGCACTCCTCGTGCAGGAAGCGGACCATGCGCACAATGCGGCGCAGCAGGTACTTGATCGTCGCCACGTGGGCGAGACGGGGGCAGCGCAGGGTGCCGCCGGCGGTCGACCTCTTCACGATTATGCGACGCAGGTCGAGGGCGCAGAGCTCTACCACCATGCACAGCTCGCTGTGCGGCGCCTCCACGACGCGCAGGAGGCGAACCGGCCGCGCTGTATCGTCGAGCGCAACCCCGCGGCCGCCGTCCACCACACCGCTTTGCTGTTGTTGTTGCTGTTGTTTTGCTGTCATGTAGTGCAGGAGACTCACCTCGCGCAGCACAGTCTCTGCCAGTCCGTGGCGACCAAATTCGTTTTGCAGGGTGAAGAGGCGCTTCACCGCCACGTTGGCTTTGCCGCCTTCCTTCTCACTGCCGTTGCCGTGTGCTGCCAGATGGTCGTCCCTGGCAGCGTACACAGCCCCTTGAGCTCCCTGTTGCAGGTTCGCCACCTTGGTGATCCCGCACCCTCTCAATGTCATAGAGGTTGGTACGTCGTTGATGAGAGGCACCTTCGCGGCCGAGGTACCCTTCTCGTCGAAATCGCCCCATCCGCCGCCGTACACCGACCACGTCGGACTTGTAGAGCGAAACATGGAAGTTGGCGATGAAATTGTATTCTCTTACTCAAAAGGTGTTCTGTATTTCGTTTGCTTACAACAATCGAAAAAAGAAAAAAAGAAGAAAAAAACAGACACGCGTGAGAGAGGCAAAGGCATAAAAACTGTGCAGTAGTTGAGAGCAAAACAATTTGTGAATAGAAAATATAGCCATGCATGATCACAAATACTCCAGAGTAGATAATAGTAATAAAAATGTGGTGCGACGAGTTAAGATACATATATATAGAAAAAAAAAACTACAACAAACAAACAAACAAACAAACAGACAAACAAAAACACACCTCCGTTTTTACACATTGGACCTAAGCTTACAAATGGTTGCATAGATTAGGTAATTCTATTTTACTGGGAATAAATGTATACATCTCCGCAAAAAAATGCAAGCACCTGTATAAATAATATAAAAATACAAATACATCGTGAATTTTTTAAAAAAAATAGAGTGTTTTTCTTTAATAAAGATAACATAGAGAAAGACAATCTAAAGCGCCTGTCAACATCATTTAAAAGGTAAAAAATAAAGAAAAAAAATACATGAAAGCGTATACATTACATAGTTTGCTGCTTAAGATGTTCTTTTTCTTTTTTATATTTTCTTTCTTTTTTTTTTACTCGTGCTGGAAGTGCTGGTTAGTGCGGAACTCCTCATACACGGTGAACATCACGTGCAGTGCGTCTATCAAGGAGCTGTACGTGGGGATGTCAACAACAGCGCACAACGTGCGGACGTACTGTTCCATGTCAAGGTCGACCCCCGGCGGCGGGAACTGCAGATCCGAGTTGAGCACGTCTTCAAAGTCTTGTGGCCAAATCTGGAGTAAGGACTCAATCTCCGGCATCGGCTTTTGGTACGCGACGGTGGGGAGCGCCTTCTTGTAGTGCACCTTCTTGATGTCGGCGATCCAGCGGTCCAAGATCTCGGGGCGGTTTTCGGCGTCCTCGAAGGAGTCCACGACCTGCGCGACGCCGGCGGTGTGGGCGTGGGTGGCGCGCAGCTCTAGCTGGACGACGGCCGGGTTCGACTGCGGGATGGCGGGCTCGTCCACCACGTAGAGGCCGAGGCCGTCCGGGCGGCCGTCCGGGCGCGGCACCTTCACGAACGGGTCGAGGTCGCCGATCGCGGGGAAGTAGTCCGGAATGAACGGGTACAGCTTCGCCGGCAGCTCGGCAACGAACGGCTCGTACTCGACGATGCGCTTGAAGAGGTCCTGCATCTCGCGGCTCGCCTTCGCGTTCACGCGGGCGTAGACCTCGGGGTCGAACTGCCCCGCCTCGGGCGCCGCGTCGGTGCCGGCCATGTTGCCGCCGCCGCCCTCCTGCAGGTCGTTCGGCCGCTGCCCGCCAAAGCCGCCCACCTGCTGCCCGGGCTCGTCCTCCTCTTCCTCCTCCTCCTCCTCCTCCTCCTCGTGCTCCGAGGTGGAGGCCTCGCCGGCGTAGTTGAGGCGACCGCCCACGGCGGTCCCATTGAATGCGCTGGCCGGCGTCGGCACGCGCTCGCCGTCCACCACCATCGCCTCGTCGTGCGGCTCATTGTGCATCACGCTGCCCACGGCGTTGAGGTCCGGGTTGCGGGTCTGCCCGATGTTGGCCATCGGCGTCTGCACCACGTCGGCGCCACGCACATCGAGGCGCTCGTCGTTCGGGTTGTTCTCCATAATGTTGCCACCGCCCGCGGCGACCGCGTTCGCGTTGAGGCGGTCGGGGCGGTTGCCGCCGTTGACGCCGCCGAGCGCCGTGGGTGTCTGCACGTAGCGGTTGTCGTTGACGCGGTACTGCTCATCGTTCGGGTTGTTCGCCATCACGTTGGTGACCTTGGTGGGGTTCAGCTGCGGAGCGGGGCGCCTCGTCGCGTCGTGCGAGACGGCCTCGTCGGAGGACGACGTCTCTGAAGTGGAGGAGTCGTCGTGCTGCATGTTGTTCTTCGTGATATTCTGCTCGGAGTCGCTGTCGGAGCTCATTGATCAAAGAACCAGAAAAAAAAAAAAACTATGTTGCTTTCGGGCTTTTTTTAATCCGAAATGTAAAAGAAGGAGGAAAAGAGGAAAGAGGGGTTGGCAAATTAAATAAAACAAGCAAATAAAATAAAAACTAAAAAGACGAAGAAAAAAAAAATTAGAAAAAAAAAGGCATTGGGGGGATAAGACAAAAAAAAGAAAAACAGCAAAAGTGAAAAGAAGAGTTTTAGAAAAATTACATAATGACTGCTAAGCGTCAACGCATTTATAGTTGTGGAAGTCCCACAAATAGTCAATCGTGTAGGTTTTGCGACCGTTTTATTTTCTTTATATATATATATGCTTTCAATTAGAGAGAAAGCAACTAAACAGCGAGCCATCAAGGATGTGCGGTGCCAGCTACTTCCTCCTCCATAAACTCCATCTCGGCCCACTTGACGTCGCGTGTCTCGCTCGTGGTGCTGCCGCTGCTACTCACATCTTCGAGGTCGTTCCCGGTGCCGCCGGCATCGCCACCCGCGCCCGCGTTTTTCTTCCGCGCCCGCTTCCACTGAGTCTCCTTGTCGTCGTCGGAGAAGTCGGGCCGCACGTTGTCGGGCAGCTCGTCGTCGTTCAGATAGCTCGCGTCGGTGCCGTGGAGCGTGTCACACATATGCATCGGGCTGTACAGAACACGCTTGAAGCTCACGTCGTAGTGGAGGCTCGTGCCCTCGGCCACGGCCACCGGCGCCTCGCTCGGCTTGGCCACCACGTACATCACGTTGTTGACAGGGCCCACGATGGAGGCGACCACGCCGACCAGCTGCCCGTCGGCCAGACACAGCGGGGTGCCCATGTCCAGCACCAAGGACAGGGGCTGCATCTCTGCGATTACGAGCTTGTCCGTTTCGGATACAGCGGCCGCGACGGGCGCCTCCGACACCTTCACAAGGTCGAGGTGTTTTTGCTCAAACACGGGGCACTCGACATCCAGCGTATAGAGTCTGTTGGCGTTGTCTCTGCTGCAGGCGGCAGCAGCGGAGGGGCCGCCAGACTGACTCTCTTCCGAGGAGCTACGGTTGGCAGCAGATGCCGGCGCCGGTCGAAGCGGCTCCGAGTCGACCGAGCTGATGGAGACCGACTGTCTGGGCTTCAGCTCAACATAAAAGTCGTTGGACGGCTCTGTCATGCTGCTAAAATTAGGTGAGGTGGGTCTATTTCTGCAATATACAATTATATGTGGAACTAGAAGAGAAGACGAAAGAGAAGAATGAACGAATAGAGAGTAAACAGAAAAAAATGTGGAGTGAATTATAGAAAGCATGTGAAACATGTCGGTACCAGCATTTCTTTTTTTTTTTTTTTTTGGTAAAGGTGCCTACCTTTTTCTTATAGGTCATACATTTATAAAAAATGTAGCAGAGGTCATGTCTATTCATAATTCTTTTTAAAACGGAAAGTAAAAATTAAAAGACAGTGTACATTTAGGGAAGGGAGCATATATTTACATACAAAGCTTTGGTGCGATCTGAATATATATATTTCTGTTCAGTTGCATTACAGCAACTTCGGGGAGGGGTGGGGAGAGGGGTAGACTTCACTTTTTCTTTACCGTCTTCTCCTTTTGAGACTCGCGGAGGGTCTTGTACTTTTGTGCAAAGCTGGAGCCCATGTTCGACTTGAGAATGGACATGTCTTTGGCCTTGTACGCCCGCATCACAATATCGCGCGCCGCGACGTGCTCGCGCAAGATGGTCTTCTGCTCCGCAGACATCATAGCGTCCAGCTTCGCCTTGTCAATCACGTAGGCCTCCGTCAGCCCAAAGCTGGTCACGGAAGAGACGTACTGCGGGAACCGAGCCACGAACTCGTAGGCCCCGACAAGCCCAAACGGGTTGTCGTCTATCGCCGCGGGCTCAATCAGCGGGGGAGAGGTAAGCGAGCACGGGGCGGTCGTCAGCGAAGTGCCGCCGCTGCCGGCGCCGCCGGAGTCGCCCGGGGCGCCCTCTTCCGACCTGCTGTAGCGCACAATCTCCTGCTCTCCGTTGACGGCGATGGCGATATCGACGGAGCCGTTCACGATGAGTACGAGGCTGGTCAGCGGCTGCCCCATCCATACGAGGCGCTCGTCGTTGAGGAAGATGCACGGGGTGCATATTTCGTACAGCTTCGCGATTTGAGCAGGCAGCAGGGCAAAGTTGAGAAACCCATTCCGCTTGAGAAGGCGCATCACGCGGCCATCCTTTTTCATCGAGCGCGCGCGGTCGGCCTTGGCGGCCGCGCGGCAGTCGAGCAGCGCGTGGGGCTCGCTCATGCCAATGTCAATAAGAGTCTCACGCCGCAGTCGCCAGATATCGCAATAGTTAATGCTAACAATCGAGTTTCGCTTGCGCTCATTGACGCCACAGCTGCACTCGAACATGCCGACACAGCTGCCCGTGGTGACCTTCACCTGGTCGCCGTTCGCCTCGCGCTCGACCGCGACACCGTCCTGAATGAAGTAGACCGACGAGTCCATCTCGCCCATTTTGTACAGGTAATCGCCGTCGTGCAGCACCAGCGGCTCCACGTGTTCGATGAGCTTGGTGAGCGCCGCGTCGCTGAAGGTTTCGAAGTACTTAAAGTTTCGCAAGAAGTCGACGCGGAGGGGAAAGAAGCGCTTTAGGTTCTGGCGCCGCCGCTCATCGGTGGCCTCGCGCTGCTTGCTCGCCACCTCGGGGCTCAGATGCTTCGCCACCTCCTCGTAGTCCTCGGGCAGAACGGCCCAGAACCCAATGTCGGTCTCGCAATAAATGGAGGCAGAACGCGGCTCCTTGCACACAAGCGCAAACTCGCCGACGTAGCACGGCGCCTTGATCTGGAACACCCCGCTGGAGTTCTCCTTGGTGCGCCGCTTGTCCTTGCCCTTCTTGCGCAAGATAATAGACACCGACCCCACCGTGATCATGAACATGACACGGCCAATGTCGCCCTCGTGCATGAGGTAGGAGCCTTTCTTGAGGTACCGCGGCTTGGCGTTCTCGACGAGGTGCTCCAGCAGGTACGGGGGCCACCCGGTGAAGAAGGTGCCGTACATGCTTTGAATCACCTGCGGGTACGGGAAAGGGATGTCGCGCAGATGCTCCCGCACCAACTCCTCCGCCTCCTTCCGCTTTCGCCTCAGCGTGAGAAAGCGGAAGATCATTGGGATGAGCAAAATGCCAAACTTGTCCAGTGCCTCCTGCACCTTGCGCTCCTGAATAAGCGCCGTGAGGAACACGTGCGACACAATAATCTCGTACCACGCCTTGGCGCGGTTCACAAACGTCTCCATCTGCCGGAGCTGGATCATGTTTTTGCGGCGAAACAGAATGTCGTCTCGCTTGCGCTCCGCCCGCTTGTACTCCTCCTCGCGCTCGATCGTCGTCTGCGCGCCCGACGCGGTGGCGCGCTCCTGCACCTCGGCGATGTACTCCTCCGTGTTGCGGTCCTTCGCGCCCTCGAGGCGGCTCTGGAACCCTTCCGCGTCGATCCTTTTGGGCTTCTCCAGGCGGGCCAGAATTGCGTGCTTCTCCGCCTCGCTAAACAGCGTTCGATTGTCGAAGCCACTGGGGGAGTAGTACGGCCGCTTGCTCGTAATTTTGGGAATGGGCGGGCAGTGGAACGGCTTCAGCTCCTCCTGCTGCTTCGGCGCCTCGGCTGCGGGCGGTGGCGTGGGCGTCCGCCGTACCTCGGGGACCGTGGTGTTGCGACGAAAAGGGACATCGAGGCCCGTGAGGAACCACGGGTCCGTGTTGGAACTCATATATTTCTATTCTAGCTACAAGGGTAAAGAGAGAAAGGCAAAGGAAAAGAAGGAGAAAAAAAAAAGAAAAGGAGGAGGAAAGAGGAGGGGATCGCCTACCACTGCTTTGTTCAAAGACAATGTCATCATATCCACGGTAAAGAACAACAACAAAAGCTCGCAGTAGGAAGACGAAAAAAAGGGGGGGAATACCTAATATATAATTCGATTGCTGTGGAAACCAAGATTACCTTTTTTTTTTTTTTAATAGTATTAAAGAGTGTGTGTAGATTGTATTGAATTGACAGAAAGGTGGATAACGAGAAGTGCTGCAAAAATAACGTTTCTTTTTCCCTATTCACTGTACGCGTTTTATTAATTATATATAACGGCTACTCCGCAGACGCGGGCTCGTCGGGGTCTGTGCACTTCGCTTTTCTCTTCGTCTTAATACGCAGGAGGTCCTTCTTGCTAAGCTCATCGGGGCCCTTCCAGCGGCCGACCTGCTTCAGCTGCTCGCGGATCTCCGCTACATCCTTCGGGTCCATCTTATCGTGGAAGCGGCGAATAAACTCCTCTGGACTCACAGGATCGACGTGGTTGTGCACCGCCTCGAGCGTGTCCTTGTCGTACTTGTAGAAGGTCTGTCCCGTTTTAGGGTTGCTGTATACGGGAATGAGGCCGGCGCGCAGCGCCTCATACACCTGCTGTCCTTTAATGTTCATCGCCTCGGCGGTTTCCTCGTCCGCGGTGCGCCCTAGCCAGAACTCATACTTTGTCTGCTTCCACGCCTTCACAATGGTCTCGGTGTCCGTGTCAAACTTGCGCACATACAGCTTCAGGAGCTTTCTATAGAGCAGAGAGGGCGAGATGGGCGCGAGAACGTTGCTTTCGATGGGCGACTCCGGTTTGGGCGAGATAAACTCTACCTTGGCGGCGTACAAACAGGAGGATATACGTCGCAGCATTCTGTTAAAGTGTTTTAATAATAAGTAGAAAAAAGGGGAAAAAAAGTTTGTTTTTTTCTGCTGTTGCTGAAAACGTGAAAAAAAAAAAAGGATAGTTATGAGAGAAAATTGTTTAAGAGAAAAAAAAAAAACAGAGCAGAGCAAAACAGCCAGAGAGAAAGCGAAAACAGAAAAGGCTATAACTACGCTCGCGAAATATCAACAGAATATATATTTGATAAAGTTAAATACAATTGCAATTCAAAGCTTGCAGTACCTACTACCCATTATTTGAGGGCAGCACAACGCGCGAGCTCATTAAGAAGCCAATCCACATTGAGCGGCGGCTGCTCCTCCGTCAGCGCCGGGTCGTACTCGGAGGTCGACGGCAGCGCCTCGAGAAGGGCTTCCAGTTTGCCGAGCGGGGGCACAACGAGATTGGGGGTTGCTGCGTGCGCGGGGGAGCCCGCGTCCGCGTCCGCCTCGTCCACGGCCCGCTGTTGAAAGTACTCGGCAAGCGACAGCGGTCGCCACGAGCACGCCAGGTGGGCGCGCTTCGTCGGCTTGGCGCGGAAGCGGCGCGGCTGGATGGCCCCATCGCCGGTGTTGGCTGCTGCCGCAGCATAGTTATTGTACGGGCGGCGGCGCCGAAAGAAGGTGGGTGCGTTTGAAAACGAACGGAATGGTGCCCCAGTCGGCCGCATCTCCTGCGCGGACTGCGGCGTCAGCGCGGACCACTGCGTCTCCTCCGGATACACGCACGCCTCGTCTACCTTGACAGCGCGCGCCGTGGTGGTTGCGCTCGTCGACGCTGGGTACAGCGTCTGCTCCTTCGACGACGGTGAGGATGGGGCTGTCGATTGGTTGAGCGTCGTGCTCCGCGCCACCTCGCGCCAGCGCTGCGCGAGCGCTTTTTCGAGCAGGTCCGAGGTGTAGACCTGCGTGTCGTAGGAGGGCAGAACCGCCTCCACGTGCACCAGTTTGCCTTGCAGGCCGAAACACACCTCGGCGCACGGAAAAGACGCCGCTTCCCCGTTTCCGTCTTCCTCCTCTTCATTCGCGCCGCTCGGCGAGACGGCAAAGACGGCGTGGCGCTGCTTGGAGGCGTGGTAGAAAAAGTGCGTCTCCACACTGCCGTCCACAAGTGTGGCCATGCCCTCCACAAAGGCCAAGATCTCGCCTGCTTTTGCCGGCCACGCCTGCAGCACGAGGTCACAGGAGTGGAAGAAAAGCTCGTCGACGCCGCAGCGCTCAGGGCTCCAGCGCTTCGCCGCGCCGGACTTGAGCATCATGTGGAGATGCTCCTTCCACTGACACAGTATCAGGAACGCCTCCTCCTTGTTGCGGTTGCGCACCAGCTCGAGGAAGATCCACGCGTCACAGAATGTGTTGAAGGGCTGCAGGTACAGGTGCGGGTCCTCGATCGCCTGCCCCTTCAGCAGCGTCTTCACCGCGCTCATGGTGAGCGACAGAAAGTCGACGGTGTGCATGACGAAGCGAGCGACGAGGCGGATATGAAAAGGCCCGGTGTCGCTGCTCAGTCGCATCCAGTTCACGGCCGCCACGGTCAAGTTGGACAGGCCCTGCAGAGCACTCGCAGCCACGTCGGCCGTCGCGAGCGTCTTGTTCTCCTGGCGCTTGAGCAGGCAGAGCAGCGCGGCGCGCTCTTGGAGCAGCAGCTGCCGGTATACCTGGTGGGCGCCGGTCGTGTCGTGCAAGTGGGTGACGAGGGTGTGGATGCAGAACAGGTTCATCATCACGGACTGCGGCATAAACTGCAGGGCGAGCTCGAGGCTCTGGCGGACAGAGAGCTCCCGCTCCTTCTTGTCCATGAAGCCGTACTGGCGCGAGACGCAGAACCCGATGAGGTCGGTCCAGCAGCAGATGCGGTGGGCAAAGAAGCACGCGCGCATGAGGTAAAAGTGCCGACAGCGGCGGCAGTGGGCGGCGTCGGGCACATTGAAGAGCGGGCGATTGACGAGCTCCACCACGTAGCACCAGTTCATCCAGATATCCACGTCCTCCTGCGAGCGATGCTCCGCCTCGTAGGAGAGCACAAACGACTCTGTCGGCGCTGCTGAGGTGGAGGCCGCGGGCGCACCCGTCGCTGCGCGGTAGGCCGCCGGAAGGGGCAGGAAAAGAATGTCGCGCCGCACCCACGACATGAGCGAGACAAGCTCCGTCGACTCCGCCTTTACGCGCAGGTAGCGCTTGTCGACCTCGGCCTTGTCCTCCAGCGCCGCGCGCCCCCGGTACTCAGCCGTGATGAAGCTGTCGTAGTCCTGCTTCACTTTGTCCAGATCGACGAGCGGGATCTGCAGCATGTGGCGGTACAGCTTCTTCGTAAACTCGCGCCGCCGGTTGTAGTCCGTAATGAGCGCCGTCCGCCAGGTCAGGTAGCGGGTCCACAGCGGCGTGCTCTGCGGCTGCTGCCCGACCATCTGCAGCGCGTAGCGGTACAAGGCGCCGACCGTCGCGTCGTCCGCGTTCACGTAGGTGGTGACAAAGTCTAAAAAGAGGGTGTAGAGCTGGAGGTCAAAGCATAGCTTCAGGTGGCGGTAGAAGAAATTAAGAATGCGGAGATAATCCTTCATCACGTGAACCGCGTCCTCCTCCTCCAGGCATTCCTCCAGCCGCTGGCGGCTCGCCACCTCCTTTATCTCCTTCGCCAGATACGACCGCACGAGGACGACGGAGGTGGGAAAGTAGTGCAGCGCGACGTGATAGACGCCACGCACGGACGCGATGGGAAACTCGTCCAGCGCCGCCAGCAAGCGGGTCCACGCGACAACGTCGTACCGGTTCTCCTCCAGCAGCTGCATGTCCGAGATGATGCTCACTGTCGGGTTAGGGACACTCAGGCTGCCTTGTTGCAGGTTCGCCGTTGTCGGCGAGGCGTCGCCGGAGAGAAGCGTAAAAAGAACGTTCCACGGGCAGGGGTACGACTCGTGGTTTTGGCTGTACTTGGGCATCGCCTCAACGCCCAGCAGCTTCAGCGTCTTCGATTCGGCCAGCTCGACGGCCTCGGGCACATCGTGGAAGATAAAACGAAGGCGCTCCTTCTCCAAGGTGGTGCTCAGCTCGTTAATAGACTGGAAGAGACGCAGGGCGTCGTTGGCGACACTCGGTGGTGTGTTCAGTGCGTCCTCCATCTCCTGGAACAACACCCTCACCGCCGCCTCGCGTGAGGCAGAGAGGATTTGCAGCGCCGGATGGCGCCGCAGGGCGTGCTGGAGCAGCAGCTTGCACTCCGCCTTGAGCTGGCGGCCGACGATAACACTCTTGACGTCTGCCGAGGCGGCCGCGTGGCCAGTCACGTTGCGAAGACGACTCACTAGATCATTGAGGTCAATGTCCCCCATCTAAAAGAAATAGAAAAAAAAAAAGAGACAGTAAAATTTAACACTACGCTGTTGGGTCAGTCAAACCAAAATCAAATTCTATACTACTAGGAGTAAAAACGGCTACGCAAAAAAAAAAAAAAACAACATATATAGAGATATATATTTGTTAGAGAAAGATGAGAGATAGAGAGAAGAAAAAAAAATAGTAACAAATAAAGTATAGTTTGCGAGTCAAATGAATCAACACAGGTATATATATTGTTAAGAACATTTGAAGAAGTATATAAAGTAGCACAATCAAAATGATTAAGTTTGTGTGAAGAAATGAAGAATAAAAACACAATAAGAGCAAGAAGAAACCAGAAAAAAATAATAGAAAGGCAAAATACTGCAAGAACAAAATAACACAATAAAAAAAGAAACCAACTGGTAGACAAGAACATGTAGGGTAATGTTGACAAACGTTTGCCTAGGCGTCGCTCGAAAACGATGCTGCATCCGTGTGTGCAACACCGGGAGAAGGGCCATTAACCCCTTCTGCCTCATCCCCCTCAGGCGGCGCCCCCTTCGCCACATCAATCAACGGAAACGGAAGATGACTATTCATCTCCGCCAGATCGGCGGCGAAGGTCTGGAAGGCGTCTTTGCTCGCAATGTAAAACCCAACTATCATGCAAGGCTGAAACGCAGACACATCGACTGAGCCGCACTCCTTTCTCAGCTTTCCCGTCTTCTCCTCCTTCACGTAAGCCTTCTGCACGTAGTGCGGGTCGAGGTAAAACACATTTCTGTCCTGGTAGCCCATGAAGAAAAGAGAAGCCTTGCTTTTTCCCCCCGCAATGCCACAGCAGCTCTCCATCGAGAGCATCTTTAGAACGCAGGCCTCGTACTGCTTCCCGATGCGGTCGACACCGAGCGACACAGGCACCAGGTACAGCACCGCACCCTCCTTCTCGAGCAGTGCAAAGGTGCTGTCCTCGTAGATGCAGCGGCTGACGCAGCAGCGCGTCGCGGGGGCTGGGCCGCCACTGGCGCGGTAGGCAGCGCAGGCGGCACTGAGGGCGCGCCCAATCTGGGACGGCGCGAGCCACACAGCACAGGCAACCCCGAACGACGCCGCCGCCTTCTCGAGGGCGTGCACGCCGAATGGAGCCGCGGGGGTGTCCATGAACAGCGTCTGCACCTTCGCCCGCAGCTGCTCCGCCGCCTCTGGTGAGCTCAGTACTTCGCCACGGGCTGTGTGCGCGGCGCTGGCGTCGGTGGGGCTGCCCGCTTGCGTAACGTAAAAGCGCATCAGTGCGTAAGCGAGAAGCATTTGACCGGTGCGCAGCAGGCAGCCCCACCCAGCGTCCGTGGTGATGCCGTTTGGCAGCGGGGCGAAGCACTTGCGGTAGGAGAAATAGAGAAGCTTCTTTGCCGCCTCCTGTATTTCTTTTTTGGTCGGCGCCGCGTCCTCGGTGTACGGCGACCCGAGGACGCGCAGGTTCGTCGAGCCGCTCACTTTCTGGAGCTTTACGCGACGGTGGTAGGTAGGGTTCAGAAAGAGGCCGAAGCAAGTGCCGCCATCTACGCACGGCAGCTTATCAGAAGTCTGTCTAGTGGAGGTGGTGCCTGACATATGTGTGCGTGTGCGTATGTGTGTATGTGTGTATGTGTGTGTGTGTGTGTGTGTGTGTTCGTCCCCACTTAGGGGACAGGAAATTAAAAAAAAAGAGAGAGAGAGACTGTAGCTAGAGGATTAACAATGTAAGAAAAAGAAAAAGAAAGAAAAGGCTAGGAGGAGAAATACGCAACCGAGTGTCGCAACACACAATGATATAATACTAAAGAAAGTAGACGAAGCATTTCTAGCCATGTTATTTTTACAAAACGATACTTTGTTTTGGTGCGTGCGTGCGTGATGAGTATGTGTAGATC
>AUXK01000067.1:0-16527 GCA_000482165.1 Strigomonas oncopelti | reverse complement strand
ATAAGAAAGTATATATCAGCAAAAGGAAAAACTAAAAAAGAGAAAAAAAGTTGAAACATAAGGACGTATATACGTATATATGTATATATGTATATGCATGCAGGTATATATATAAATAACTAAAAAATAAAGTATTGTTTCATATGCATTTTAGTCACGATAAAGAAAAGCAAAACGCACCTCCAAGTCCCAGGACGCCTTGTGATGATAACTTTGTTCCACGGGGTACGTGAACACCGCATGCAGCAAAATAATGCCTTCGCCGGTTTTGCAAACACCAGCATCTGTATTTTTAATATTGCTAATAGCTTCCGTATCAAGCGTTGCATTTTTTTTGTTTGAATTACTGTTCTCAGCGGGGGCTGCAGTATTGGCGGGAAGCACACTGTTAATGGCGTTATTATTATCTGTAGTGACGTGAACAGTTGTGGCAGCAGGAGTAATAATTCGGCTTTCGTCCGTACCAACTTCTTCGTCCTCGTTCTTTTTGTTTTTAGATTTGGCCTTTTGCTTTTTCTGCTTTTCCTTTTCTAGCGCTGCCTGCCTCTTCGCTTCTTTTTCCATTTTCTTTTGATCTTTTTTGTGTTGCTTTTCGTCCGCCTTTTTCTGCTTCGCCTCCTCGCTTTGTCGTTTCTCTTCTTTTTTTTTCTGCCGCGCTGTCTCTTCTTTCTGTCCCTTTGCATCAAAAAGAACATTGCGCGTGCTCTTGGCTTCTTCAACCTTTCGTTTCTCTTCCGCCGCCGCCGCCTCCCTCGCGCTGTAGTACGCGTTAATCGTTTGCTGCAGTGCGTTGTTGTCTTTTTCATTTTTGGCGTCTAAAAAGTAGTCCAGCTTCATGTACCACTTGCTGTCGTACTTGTTGGCGAGTTCGTCTCCGTAGGAAACGGCATAGATGTCATCGCTCACCTCGGCGTCTTTTTTTTGAAGTTGCTTTTCATTGAAGTGCGAAAACTGTTCCCGCGCAAAGCGCTTAAATGTGTCGAGAGTGAAGATTACATCTCGAATCGAAAAAACAGTTTCATTATTTATATTGTTTTTATTATTATCATCGGCGTCGTTGCTTTCTTGCTGGTTTTCATTGTAGAGGACAACCGTGTAGTCGGCTTGCAGCAGCTGTTTGGATTGCAAAACGTCTCCACTGCGCGCCTCCAACTCTTCCTTTTCTCTCGTGTTGATGGCATTTGTCAGTGCGCCATTGTCATGAGCGGACACGCCGCCGGTGGCGTTCACGTTTTTGTGATGCACCTTTGCGCGTTTGAGTTGCTTCTCCTCCTCCATCTTATCCTTCACCTCTTGTTTCTCCTCTTCTTGCTTCAGTTTGATCAGCCGGCTCTCGCTCTGATACTCTTCCAGCAGCAGAGCAGCGAGCGCGTTCTTTTTAATTTGAATCGACAACTTTTGGTGGCCATGCTTTTGATTGAAAGCCTCGACGAGCTGGTCGTAGTCTTTGGCATTTTTTTTTGCATGGCCACCACCACTCTTATCTTGATGGAAAGCGGCGATGCTTTCCTTTTTCATTCCCGCCAGCAGCAGAAAGATATCTTCGCTAGTCAACACTTCTTTTTGTTTTGTGGTGTCGTTGCTGATGTTGCCCCTTTTGTTGTTTTGCGCCTCACCGCTTTTCACTTTACTGTTGTCGCAGCCCATCGCATGAGCTTTATATTTGTATACACGCGCTTTTTTATTATCTTTATTATGTGAAGTTTTGTGTGTTTTCAACTTTTTAGACGATTAGTGTAGATGCGGAGGATATAGAATAAAAAAGATCGAGGAAGAGAGAGACAAACAAAATAACAAGGCCAAAAGCACATTTATGTGTTTAGTTTCCGAATATGTTCATATAAAGAGATACAAAAACAGGATATAAAAAAACAAAGAAAGGAAAGTAAAGATATTGTAAATTTTTGTTAAAAATGAGACGCTAAGAAAGAAAGCAAATACAGCATATGTTTGAGAAAAAATAAAATAAAGTAAACAAAATAAACAATACAATTATATGTATGTTGTAGTATACACTGAATAATAATAATAATATATATATATATATATATATATATATCATATTTTACTCCGAGGCGAGCTCCACTGTCGGTATGAGGTAAGGTCCCGGCGGCGCCCTGTACGGCACCGCCGCCGCGCCCACCATCGCGACGAGCTGCAGGCAGTCTAAGCGCTGATACGTCGGGCGCAGATACTTATTTTTTGGAAACTGCACCTCGATCAAAATTTGGGAAGAGAAAAAAGGAGTTTGAAGGGTTGGCACGGCGAGGCGACGCGAGGCGTCGATAGTGTGAAACGGTGTTAGCAGTTTTTTTATTTTATTATTATTATTATTATTATTGCTGTTGTTGTAATGATTGTGATTTGTATTAAAACTTACACTGTTAGAGCTTTGGGCACTGCCACTGCGACTGTGGGTGTCATTATTATTATTGTGTGCGTCTTCATTTTCAGTGTTTGCGTTGCCACTATTGTAGGAGAGCGCGCGCGGCGACATGGGGGAATGGGAGGGCAGCCTCAATGGTTTTTGTGGATTAGTCATATTATTATTATTATATGTTCCTGGATCGACAAAGCCGCAGCTGCTTGCACTTTGTCCACTAATTCTGTCCGAGTTCATACCGTAGTTGGCGTTGCTGCTGTTATTATTATTGTTATTATTTATGGAAGGCGATCGAACTTTTATTTTGGAAGTCGGATACAAATGCATATCCGCTCGCAAAGGCAACTCGAGATCTAACGACAGACAATCTTGTGGCTGCAAAACACAATTGTTTGCGTTTTTCCCTCTGCGCTTTTCGTCCTTTTTCTTTTTCTTTTCTTCCTTTTTGATCTCCTTTTTACTCTTTTCCTTTTCCTTGTTCGCACTCTGAAGAATCTGGAGCGTGTTGACGGCTGTTGCACGAGGCTGCCCCGTGGCGTCGTCGTCTTTTTTATTTTTACTTTTATTGTCATTCGCGCTCTTTCCCGTTTGCTGCTCCTCCTCCGTCGGTCTGTCCAGCTCTTCCAGATGGACATGCACAAAGGAAAGCTTCACGGTTTCAGAGACGCTTTCCATGTGAGGGATTTGCACTTTTCGGACTTGCTTGATAAACACTTTTATTTCTTCGATCACCTCCGACTTGCACCTGTTGTGCAAAATGATTCTCAGCTTAACAACATGATTGCTCATGCTGCTATGGCTCGTGTGAAAATTGATACTTGTGGAGGCAGAGAGAGGAGAAAGGGGCTGAGAGTTCGCTGCTGCTGCAGTGGCGGAGGAGGCGGCGGCCTCTGCCTCTTGGTTATTATTATTATTATTATTGTTGTTTTGTGTGGCCGCGGTGGGAAAAGCAATGTGCGTTTTCACTTCCTTGTTGTAGTACGCGCGCACGACACGTCCACGGAGGGGCTGTAAGAAGACATCGTCTTCTTCATTATTATTATTATTATTATTATTATTATTATGATCGCTACTATTGTCATATCCACCGCTCTCTGCGCGATAAAACGGCAACTCACTTCTCTGGTTGGTAAACGAAGTAGGACTCTTGAAAAGTGGGCTGTTGCAGTGACTACCGTGCGTGTCGCTGTTTTGGTTTCGAATTCTGTGCTCACCGCCGGTGGTCATCGCATCCATCTCGTCGCCCTCCGTGTGGTTGCAGAAAGCGGAGGTGGAGGGGTCCGAAAAAACAGAAGAGGAGACTGCTTTTTTCAAGTACTTTTCTTTTTTTCGTTTTTGCAGCGACAGTTTTTCGAAGAAGCGCTTCCTTTTGGAATGACTTTGACTTTGTAAAAGTAAATTGGAGTTGCTCTCGTCATTTTCTTTTTCTGTCTTTATCATGTTCTTATTATTATTGTTACTATTATTGTTACTGTTCTCAGCGGTGCTTGTCGGAGGCACAATGGTCATGGGGTGAATCGCAGCTGTTGCTGCAGTGGCACTATTATTATTATTATTATTATTATCATTATTAATATTGTGGTCATCGACTGGCCGATGCACCGTGGCCGGGCCCCTCACACTGCCCTTCTCTTCCGTATGATATTCTTTAAAGTCGACGTCAATGCTGTCCGTTTCGCTTGAACAAATTGTACTGTTCTTTTCGCTTTTACAAGAATGACTTCCATCGCCGTCTTCTTGACTCCGCCTCTGATTTCGATTTGAACCTTGTTGAGCCGCTGGGCTGCCGGCGCGCTTCGTGCGCTGCCCAGAGGCGGCGACGGAAGAGCGGGAGGAGGAGGAAGAAGAGCTCGAGCGAGAAGCGGAGGAGCCGGCGGGGGTGATGCTTGTGCTGCTGCCGGTGGTGATGGCACCAGCGGGGGGCAGCGGCGCCGCCTCGGGCAAAGACACGCTGTACCTCCCACCTTCCGCAGCATCCTCATCCCTCCTTTTTTGTTTTTGTTTTTGTTTTTTCTGCTTCCCTTTTTCTGTTGTCGCGTCCACCGCAGCACGCGCCGGCACTGCACAAGCTGAATCATTGTGGCTGCTGTTTGATTGCGATGCGGTGGTGGTGGTGGTGGCGGCGGTCTGCTCCCCGACAGCGGTCGCCACGGCCGACAACGACGACGATGCCAGTGTCGGTGAGGTGGAGGAAGAGTACGACGTGGAGGACGTGCTGTCGGAAAGACTTTCGCCATCGCCCAAACCATCGCCGGACTGCGAAGAGTGCGAGACGGAGGAGGACGAGGACGAGTGCAGCGCCGTGTGGTCGAGCAGGTCTTCAATGCTCACAAAAGAACTTTCATTCAAATTGCGATGATGGTTGTGATTCTTGGAGCGACTGGCGTTGACGGTGGAGCTCGTGTGCGAGGCCGCCGGCTGCTGTGTGGAAAAAGAGCAAGCAAGCGTGTTGCCTGCCCCCGCCGCCGTCGCCACATCTGCAGCAGGCGCGCCCAAGTCCAGCTTGGTGCTTTTGTTTCTGTTTTTGTCTGCTTCAGTCTTTTTGCCTTTTTTTACTTTAGCGTCTACCTTCTTTCTTTTTTCTGTCTGCCTCACATCCTCCGCATCGCGATCGTTGGCATGACGATGGTGCTTGGATGTCTTTTCTAGTTGGAGTGGCGGCTGCAATTGAAGCTGTACGTAGTTGCGGCTACGATTGTGATTGCTATTATTATTGTTGTTGTTGTTTGTGTGCTGCTGCTGTATGAAGCCATTCGGACCCAGAAACAGTTTCAGATACTCACTCAGAAAATGCCCGTGACTAAAGTGAGAGTCATGACTTTCATTTTGATTCTGACTCAGGTTGTTATTGTTTTCGTACAATCGAGTGAGGTACCCGGAGAGGCTGACAATGGTCGGGCCGAAAATAATTTTCGTCTCGACGTGCTCTCGCCCTTTGCTCTTCAGCCCTTTCCATTTGTACAAACGGGAAACCTGGGAGACGCCGTTGAAGTTCTTCTCGCGCGCCTGCTGAAACGCGGCCGCCGGACACACGGAAAGCACTGTGATCAGTTTCTTTTTTTTGTCACAAAAGAGAGAAGGTGTCTTTTTTAATTGTTCGTGTTGTTTCGGGCATGGTAATGTGATGCACATTTATACTTTCACTGTTACTGCTATTATTATTATTATTATTATTATTATTATTATTATTATTATTATTTGTCTGATAATTTAAAGCGACCCCGCGAGCAGGGACGTAGGAGGCGCTGGTTGTGGTGGTGGTGGTGGGCGAGGTGCGACCCGTAGTCGGCGTGCCTGCCGCAGCGTCCGTGTACACATTGCTGCCCGTTTTTTTAAACTTCTTCGCATTATTCATATCATTATTATTATTATTATTATTGTTGTTGTTGCCATTTATTTCATTGTTGTAGTTTATATTTGTATTTGCATTTTGAGCAACGCCCTCGTTATGATCCGCACTGCTGTGCCGATGTTTTCGGCGACGTCGGCGGTGCTCGTGTGCATCTTGCCCCGGGTCGCCCCCGCTATTTGTATTTCTGTGGTTGTTTTTATTGTTGTCGTTATAAACTTCTAGCTGCTGCTGTTGCTGTTGTTGTGATTGCTGAGAAGAGCGGCGACTGGAGCTCGTCGCGTGGTGGTGGCTGCCGTGCTGCTGCCACGGCGGCGTCGCCGCGGACTGCATCAGCTGCAGCTTCAGCAACTGCTTTTTTATCTGCTTGCGGGCCTCCGCCCGGTGACTTTTGCGGGCGCTGCGTACCTCCGCCTTGATGAAGTACAACAAGTGTGCCTTGGCGGTGTGCTGATTTACGCGACACGCGTACGAGGGCGGCACGGCGAGCGGGAGCTGAAAAGAAAAAGGATACACATGTTCCCCGGGTTCCAAGGTGACAAAGGATTTTTTCTTTCGCTTCCTCTGTTTCTTTTCATTTTTTTCTTCCTCTTTTTTGTCTCTCCGCTCAGTCTTCTCGCGCTCCTTGCTCAGTTTGCGTTGTTTTTTTTCTTCCCTTTTGCTCTGCTGACGACTCATCAAAACAGTAGTGGCAGTGGTCATGCCACTTTGATTTTTGTCCTTATTGTTGTTGCTGTTGCCCTTTTTCTTTTTGTCATCGCCGTAGCCCCTCTGCCGCTCCCCAGCTGCCTCTTCCTCAGGCGCGAAGCCGAAAAAAAAGAAGTCTTTTTCATAATGGATGAAGCTAGCCTTGTAGTGCCGCATGCGGTTGTGCATCGTTATCTTTTTGGTGGCCGCCTTTTCAATTCCGATAAATTTTAGTCGAATGGCGGAGAGACGCACACCGCTAGCCGCGCAAGGCTGCACGCTGGTAGATAGATGGGCATGAGCATCAGCGCTGCCGCCGCTGTGGCGCTGACTGCTATTATTATTATTATAATTACGATTATTACTACAATCTATTGTCGTCGTTGCTGCTGTTGCCGCCACCCCGCCGATGGCGGGAGAGGAGGAGTTTCTACTAGGACTCGTGCTGTTTGGCTGCGGGGCGGTCGGAGCGCCTTTTATGTTTATAATCAGTTTCCCTTTTATAGTGTCGCCAGGTATTGCGACATCGTTGGCGACGTCAATGCGTACGTCTACTTTTCTTCTATCAGAGATGCGATTCATTTTCTTTTTTTTATGTTTGGCTTTTTTTTTCGTAATCGCAAAGACGAATACAGACATTTATAAAAAAAGGGATGGGGGGGGGGGAGGAAAAACAAAACTTTTGTGTGAGCAGGTAGCATAGACATTTAAGTAAGGGAAAAGTAAATAAAGGTAGCGAGTAAAATCGAAAGCGCAAAATGTAAAGAAAAAAAGTAGTAAAGCAAACTCATTTTCATTATATATATATGATTTTTTTTTTTGAAATTGTGTATAAGATCTAATAGCATGTTGGAATAATACAAGTACATAATAAAGGAAAAGGAGGCAAAGAGAAAAACAAAAGATAGAAAAGCATGCAAAAAAACAAAACTGAAACCAACTTAGTTTAAATGATGGCATTTATAAAAATGCAACTGCAAAGCATTAAAAGAAAAAAAAATATATATAATAAAGAAAAAAATGTACAACAAATAATAAAAAAAAGATGAGAAAACTAAAATTTTGTTTTGCTATCAAAACCACTCACTAGCGCTATTACGGTTTGCCGTATACCAATCCGTGCCATGCTTATCATTATTATCATTATTGCTTTCAGTTGAGGGAACTAATGGTACTGGAGAGTCTGAGTTTGTCGTAATAAATGACGACGAAATGTTACTACTCATATTATTATTAATATTATTATTATTATTGTTTACATCATCATTGAGCCTTGTCGCGATGGGTATCGTTGTGGCCTCCGCAGCCGGTGGCGCGGGCGGTAGAGAACGCACACTTTCATTTTCGTCTGCACTAAGAAGAAGATAGGAGCTTTCGTGCATATTGCTATTATTATTATAATAGTTTGTGTGGGAGACTGGAAGAGAGAGTGCGTGCGGCTGCTGCTCATGTTGGCGACGGGCTTCCGCGGCCGCCACCGCCGCATCCAAATGTGTCAAACGACGATGCGGCAGGCGAACGTAGTCATTATTATTATTACCATCATTGTTATTCGTCTTTTGCAAATTATAATTATGATAATAGTAATGAGAATGAGGAAGAGAAGGGGAAGACGCTGATGACGGACGGCGCTCGGCGAGGCCTGGGCGGGGAGGGGGAGGGGGAGGATGTGAGGGAGAGGGTGCGGCAATGAGATGGCTGTATTTTTGCCGCATCTCGTTGCCGACGGGGGAAATACTGCTTCGTTGTGCTTCACTTATGCTCTTCGTAGTATTATTATTATTATTATTATCATCGCTGTGATTATAATTCTCAAGTGTGTAAAGACCACCGCCAGCGTGCTTTTCTCTTCCTTTTGCTTCTTCCCGTTGCAACGAGTGCCCCGCCGCGCGCATGACTGCTGTGGAGTAGCCATCCTGCCCGAGCCCTTTTTCAAACAAATGTGGAAATTTGTTGAGCAAAAGGGCATCCAGGTTGTTTAGTTTTTCCAAAAGGCCGCTTGCTTGCTCGGGGGAGAGACGAAGTGGCAGCGAAGATGTAAGATGGGATGACGCATTATCTGCTTCTATGCCCTCCGCATCATCCATTGACGTCGAAGATTGTGTGAGCTGTGTCGGCGATAAAGCGGGCAGCGCGCTGCTTTTAGTTTTATCATTATTATTATTATTATTGGTGGACGCGGCCGCCGCAGGGATAGCAACAAGAGTTGTGAAGGCGTCTGCTGCTGCTTCTTTTTCATCATTATCAAGCTGCTGCTCTTCTCCCTCTTCTGTTTGATCGTCCTGAGCGTGGAAGTGATCTAAACTGAACGAGTACTTTTTTTTTCTTTTTGGGGCTGCTGCTGTTACTATTATTATTATTATTATTATTATTATTGTTATTATCATGATTGTCGTCATTGTCTTTGCTATCAGTGTTGGTGAAAATTTCGGTTGGCGTATCTGCCAAATCCACTTCGATCGTCTCGTTGCTCTCATCAGGATTGGCGAAAATAATATCTTTGTTATTATTATTATTATTATTATTATTATTATTGTGAATTTCTTTGCTCTCCTTCTTTTCATTTTCTGTTTTTATCTCAGCCTCCTCCATTTCCGTTTTCACGTTTTTGTCTTTTGCCTTTTCTTCTCCCGTTTCCGACGCTGCGTCTTCGGAGGATGCTCCGCCGGAGTTTGGTGCGGGCGCGACGTCGAGGGAAGACAAATCGAGCATTGGTATTGTGCTTTCAAAATGATGTTCGTGGTCGCTTTCTGCTAATGCTTTTTCCTCTTTTTTTGTTTTATTATTTTCATTCGTTTGCGGTCCTTCGGCTTTTTTTTTTTCTGCAATAACTGAGCGCGCTTCCGCTTCAGAGCTGACTAAACAATCTGAATGAACTTCGGGAACAGCTACAATAACATCCTTATCATTAGTATTATTATTTTGGTCACTACTTTTAATTTCTTCTTTGACCTCTGCCCCTTGCGGAGTAGGTTGAGCTTCCCTTTCTTCTCCCTTTTTTGTTATTTCTTCATTTTCTTGCGTCTCTTCCGTTTCCAGCTCAGCGCTGTGCTTCTCTTTTGTTTCAGTCTCTGGCTGAGGCGCCGAAGAAGGTGCTTCGACAATTTCTTTATTTATATCGTCATCGGCGTTTTTATTATTATTATTATCACCATCATTGCTCGCATTTCTTTTCTCACAATTCTCGGACGCTTCTTCGCTCTTGCCCTCTACCTCTGTTTTTGTCTTCTCTGCTTCTTCTTGTGCTTGAGGTGCGACGTTGTCGCCGTTTTGATTTCCGGCGTCGTCCTTGTCATCTTCCGAGAAGTGAAAAGATAAACTATCACTGTCGCTGTCAAAGCAGATCGCTTCCCCTTCTTTATTTTCTGCTAAAGCGTCTTTTTTTATGATTGGTTTGTCATCCTTGTCGCTCCTCTTACTACTCACACTGTCTTCACTGTTGTTGACTTTGTTAATGTTTTTGTCTTCGTGACTTTCATTTGCACTTTGAGACACAGAGGCCGCTAATTTCTTGTTGTTGTTGTAGTTCTTCTTCTTCTTTTCTTTAGTTTCTTCTTCTTCTGGCGCTGACTGCGCCTCTGCAGCTGCTTTTGTAGTTTGTGTCGAATCTATAATGATATTATTATTATTGCTATGTGTTATTGTCTCGTCATGCTTTTCGCTAGGTGGTGTACGGTTTGCTGAGTCGGCAGAGCTTTCAGTATTTTTCTTTTCCGACGATGGTGACGCAGACGTCCGCATTGCTTCTTCTTCTTTTTTTTCAGCTTCTATATTATGCTTTGCTTGTGGCATCAACTCGTGACTATCATTATCATGGCCATCATTGCTGGCATTCAGGTTTACACCTTCTGCTTCTTTTTCGTACTCAAAATGACTTTGACTATAACTACTGCTTTTGCTGCTATTGCTTTCGTTTTCTTTATTTTGTAATTCCTCTTTTTCGTCCGCTTCCGGCTCTTCCACTGTTGCAGAAGAAGCGCAGACAACTATTGGATTATTGGTGCTGCTGCTATTATGATTATGAGTGTTATTATTCATATCATCATCATTGTGCGCATCGGCGTTGCGTGTGTGACGCACAAAAGACGAGGCAAAGAAGTCAGCGCCGTCTGAAGGAGAAGAAAAGGTGCTGTCGCGATTTGGTTTCGTGTTTTCATTATTATTATTGTTATTTTCATTTTCACTATCTTTCTCACCACTTTCCTTCTTTTTTTCCTCTTCAACAGAGGCTCTTGCCGTTTCTTTCTCCCTTTCTATTTCTTTGCTTGCGACGACGGGGTCTGGATATGGCGAGGAAGCAGTTGAAGACGACTCGCGGCTGCCGCTTTCGGGATCAGCATTTTTGTCATTATTATTTTTAGTAGTGCTGCTCCTTCTGTCTTCGTTCATTATGCCCTTGTCAGCATCAATGCCATACTTGTTGTTGTTATTATTGTTGTAGCTGTTCTTGCTACCATTTGTGTTGGAAGGGGATGCCGCCTTGTCGGGCACTTGGCCTGCCTCTCTCTCGGTCGCTGTTGTTTGCTTACCTTGACGGAGAGATGAGTCAACGTGGTTGCTTGCGTGGACGTTACGCGCGGAAGGGCTTGCGTGTGGGTCCGCCTCCGTTTTTGACGCTAATAGCGGGCGCGAAGAGGCGACGGCGAGGACGTTTTGACGAATAAAGTTGCCCTTTTTTTTCTTTTTCTTAGCCACACCATGGTTATTATCATTTAGGTTATTATTATGAATGCTGTCTGAGCTGCCATCATCGCTCCTGTTTTCTGGATGGCTCGAAGGCGAACGCATGAGCAGCTCTTCAATAAGCGCATTCACACTTTCCGTCCCCCGTTTTAGTATTTGCCCAAACTCGTCCTTTTCTCGTTCAGCAATGACTTTACGTTTGGCGTGCTCGGCGTGAATGTGATTTTGGATCATCTCGTGGAAGAAGGCGGTCAGCGTTGGCGTGAATACAAACGAAGTATGATTTTCACTTTCTGTTGTCGCTGTCGCCTGCTTCTTCATTTTATTAATATTATTCTTATTTTTCCTCCGTGGAGCTTCGTACAAGTCTTCTCTTACTTTTCGCTGTACTATTTTTTTGGTTGGCACGTTATCTTTTTGGTTGTCGCCCGTGTGCTCCACCATCGACAGCAGACCTAACAACGCATATTCCTCCGTCGTAGTTGGCTTACACGTGGCACAGGAAGGTCGCAGTCCGAAATTGCTATTTTCTTTTGCGTGGCGAGCCTGACGTGGCGGCCGGTCGAGCACCGAGCCGGAGGTAGTCGAAATGCTGTTTTCGTAGTACTCTTTTTGCAGCGCCTTCTCCAAGTAATTTAGTTCTTTCTCATTTTGTAAGTTGTTTTGGGCGAAATCTAAATTGTTGTGGAACTTATGATTGCTACTGCTAGTGTTGCCACTTTTTACTTTGCTACCATTATACTCTTGTTGTTTTTGTTGTTGCTGCTGTGTCGCCATAGAAAGGGTCACCAATTGCCGATAGTAGTCGTATACATGATCTTCTTTTCTTTTCGTACTAGTGCTGTTTTTATTGTTATTGTTAATATTGGTATTAATTATTTTGTTCTGCATATTGCTATTTTCGTTCAACAGGGGTATTTTTGGCGGAGGGGAAGTCTGCATCAACAAACGACGATGATGATCATTACGATGGTCATGCGTATTTGATGCGGTTACAGAAGCGGAGTTAGAGGACGTAGTGGTCAAGTTCACATTAATATTATTATTATTATTATTATTATTATTCTTGACAGAGTGGAGACGTGCGTAAGACATGGAGGGACAAGACAACTTTTCGCGATCGATGGATAGTGAAACTTTGTCATGAACACCGTTGTTGTTTTGAGGAGCAGCATTCTCGTTTTGTTGCGAGTGCGACGCGCTCGCTTTCTGTAATAACCGTTGTTGTTCTTTTTGTTCGTGCAGAATTCTCTTCTTTCGCTTGGCCTCCATCGCCGTCTCCATTTCGCAAATTTCATTTTGTATCTGCGCCTCCCGCCTTGAAATGGTCTTCAGCGCTCGATCTACCTCCTCGTTCTTTTTGCGTTTCTGCTGGAACAGCGCGATGGCCACCTGCTGTTGTACATCCATTTGTTCTCTCCAAGTTGACAGCTGCTGCTGTTGTTGTTGTTGTTGTTTTTCTCCATTGTTGCTCTCCGCAACAACTGTAACTGCCCCATTGTTATTATTATTCTTATTTGTATTCTCATTTTCATTTTCTGCGTTCGCGTCCTTTTCTTTTTCTTTTTGTTCGATTTGCAAAAACTCTTTCTTCTTTTGCTCTTGTTGTTGCTGGTGCTGTTGGTTCCTACAAGTAAAAGCGGATGCGGATGAAACTTGGAAATGGCGGACGTGACTGTGAACTCGACTTTGTGCGCTCAGCGCTCTTTTTAGTTTCAAATACTGCTTCTTGTCTATTTCTTTCAGCAAATACATTTTTTGCGAGTACGACAAGTCATTAAAGTAAATCGGTATCAGCCGTTCGAGTTCCGCCTGTGCTTCGCTCGCTGTTTTTTGCCTTTTGGAGGCATACGTCGGGTAGTGGATGTACATTTCATCGTCATCGTTTTCACTTCCATTTTCGCTGTCGCCTTTTTGATAATTGCCATAGCGGTCGTCCCTTTCCCTTTGTTGCCTTCTCGCTCGCGTGTTGTTGTTGTTGTTGTTGTTTTGCGTTGCGTTTCTCTCTTCATGTTCATGCTCATTTTCTGTGTCCGCGTGACCTTCGTAGTGGCGGCCACTTCCACTGTTGGTGTCGGTACTGCTTTCACTTTTCGTGTCCTTTTCTGCGCGATTATTATGGACATTTGCTGTCTGATTATTATTATTATAATTAGTTTTGTTTTTGGTAGCGGTGTCAGTCGCTTCCTCATTATTATTTTCATTTTCATTTTCATTTTCATCATCGCCTGATTCTGTTCCGCGTTCATCCTCGTCTTGTTTGGAATTGCGTCGGCTGCGATGCTTGCGGTGATGCCTGCGGTGGTGCTTTCGCTTATTTTTTTGCTTTCCGTCCCCGTTTTCATCTCCGCTTTCACTTTTATTTTCATTTTCATTTTTATGTTTACGAGAGTGGCGGCGGTGACCTTTCGACTTATCCTTGTTGCTGCTGCTGTCTCTCGCATGTTTGCCCGTGTCCTCTTTTTCTTTTTCGTTATGATTATTTACTTTGACGCCGTCGCCGTTGGCGTACGTTTTGGCATTTAAAAGCACCATCTTTTCTCGTTTTCCACGATCGTTTTTGTTATTGGCCTCCATGGACTCTCCTTTCAGATTATTATTGTTAATAATATTATTATTACTATGGTCGTCATTGTCATTGCTATCTTTGCCAGCGGAGTCTTTCTGACTGTGACCGCTGTGGCTGCTAAAATTAAAAAGAATACTTGTTTCCGTTTCTTGCTTGCTGCCCAAACCTTTTTGCTGTTCTGCGCTTACATTCTTGTTTTTGTTATTATTGTTATTATTTTCTTCCTCCTCTCCATCGCTATGGTCGATGTCGAACTGGACAGACTGAAATGACAAATTACTTTCAAACGCAATTTCATTTTTGTTGTTGCTGTTATTGTTATTTCTAGGTGCTGCGTTCGGCAATGGTGTTGCCGGGTGGCTATTGTTGTTATTATTAATGGGATGATCAGGATTGGGAGACACAGGCCGACTGCCTTTGTTATACCATTTGTCATTACTACCTTTGCTGGAGTTAAAGTTGTTGCTGCTTTGCCGGTTGGCGGCATCGTTATTGTTATTATTATTATTGTCACCACTCGTTGTGTTTTTGGCATTAATTCGCGCGAGCAACGAGCTCTTGGGATTCTGATTATTATTATTATTTTGATTACTATTAGGATTAGGAGTTTGATTTTTTGTAGCAGCGGCACCAGCAGAAGGGGACACCGTTCTGCTAACCGGCAGAGAGCTAGGTACGGTGTACTCTAACGGAGTCACGACAAAACTTTTCTTTTTATTATCATTATTATTATTATTATTTTTGTTAATACCAGAGCTGGAAGCTGAAGGCTGCTGCTGCTGTTGTGTCGATGGTGGAAGTGCGGATGAAGCACCCTCACCACCAGCAGCAGCTGAAGCAGAAAGATTTTTGCGGCCGCCACCGATCATGACAGGTGGGGGCAGCACTCTGCTGCGATCCGAAACATCAAAGTTGCGTAATTTCATGTTTGAAATAAAATCTTTGTTATTATTATTATTATTATTGTTATCGCTGGTAGAAATACTATTAATTTTTTTAAGTGGAGCGGCGTCTGCCATGGCGTTCCGATCTATGGCTGGCCGCGTCGTCTTAATTTCGTTGTTCAAATGCGCAAAAATGTTATTACTTTTATCATTGTTTTTTTTAATGCTAGTGCTACGATTTCCGTTCGCGTGCTCGTGGCCTTTCTTTTTTTTCTTCACCAAATCTGCAAGCATTTGAAAACGCCCTTTCTTCTTGTCCTCGCTCTGGTTCGCCCTCTTTTTTTTGTTTTTGCTTTTGCTATTGACCGTGCTTTCGTCGTCACCATCGCTGTTTTCGTTGCTATTATTGTTATTCGCATTGCTGTGTTTGCGGCCAAATCTAAATGCGTTCAGGAAAGTATCCATAAACGAAGAGCGCTTTCTTTTTATGTGAGAGCTTTTATTTTCACTATCATCGTCATTTTTCTGCTTCTTTTTTTTATTATTATTTTTCTGACCTTGCTCTTCACCGCGATTCTGCTGTGCACGCTCGAGATAGCTGCCGTCGGCGGCATCCGCACCAGCAGACGGCAGCATGTCTGTGTTCTGATTACTATTTACATTATTATTATCATTATTATTATTAATAATATTGATATTATTTTTTGGTGTAGGCCGCTGGAAGACGGGCAGCGGCGGGGCCACGCGTACCATGCCTGGCCTGCCGCCCGCCTGCAGCTGCTGCACTTGCTGGGGCGACAGCTTCACCAAGTGGGATGTCTGCGGTGGCAGCCGCGGAGGGGTGAGGGCGTCCGCGGCACTCGCCACGTGATCATTATTATTATTATTATGGTTCAGCTTCGGGTTGGCGCCGTGCTGCGCACCCTGGGATTGTAAAACAGACTCTTCGATGGAGTTGCTATTGCTTCTTGGCAGATCAAAGTTAGTTTGATGGCTGCTGTTATTATTATTATTATGATTCATATTGGTATTGTTGTTCTCGTTGCTGTTGTTTTTGTTTTTGCCAGCGCCGCTGCTGTTGATGAGGTGCGGGCTCGGATTGGCATTGACCGTTTTGAACTGCGTCATCTCGCTGACAGTGACCATGTCAGTCTCGCCCAAGTCGTTCGTGGCGGTGGCGCCGTGGTGGACGATGACGGAGTGCAAGTTGTTGGGGATGCTGTGCGCGTACTGGTGGGTCGGGCTGAAATTTCTGGTGGCCAGAAACTTTTTGTTTTGCTCATCGTCATCATCATCGTCGTCGTCGCCGAGCTTTTTTGTGACTTCATGTGCGGCCTCCCCGCTTTTTTTTTGGGCGGCCGCCGCTGTCTTTTGTCGAAGCAAAGGCGATTGCTCCTGTGCGTGAAGATCATTATTATTATTATTGTTATTTTCATTATTATTTTCTGTTTTATCAAATCGAGATGTGCTCTCAGGCACCAACGGCGAGTCCAGCTGCAACACCGCACTCAAAAAACGATCCTGGTTGCTGCCTTTCCGTTGTAATTCATTGCCGCCGTCGCCGTTGCTTCTTTTACTTTTTTTGGAATGTGCCGTAGCGGAGCTTTTGTGACTTCTGTTGTCACCGCCTCCGCCCTCTTCTACCATGTCAATGCTGATGGACTCGTAGCTCCCAACGCTGGCGTTACCCTTCATGTTGTTATTATTGTTATTATTATTATTATGATTGTAGGAGTTAAAAGAAGAGGCCACCCACCGACCTGTCGAGTCTTGCAATAGACCTTTTCCGTTTTGGTTGTGGCCGCTATTGCTATTATTGTTGTTGTTATTATTGTTATGATCATTATTATTGCTATTGTTATTGTTCAGTTGGGAGGCCGCTTCGGAGGTGAAGGAAAAGTGAATTGAATTGCAATCAAAAGCAGACATTTTTGGTTTATATAAATAAATATATAAATATAGTAAAAAAAAA
>AUXK01000066.1:0-16566 GCA_000482165.1 Strigomonas oncopelti | reverse complement strand
GAAGAATTGCGGAAAAACAGAAAAGGAAGACGTAGGAACAAAGAGATAAACTTACATATAGTAAGGTGCTCGCGCAGGTATTTGAACATCGTTGCAAGGGTTGGTTTGTGAGCCATTGTAGGTTGGTAAAATGCAGTTGATATGCACACAAAGACGTTTTCTTTTTGTCTGTTTGTTCGTTTTGTTTTTTGATCAGAGTAAGTAAAGCATCGCAAAAAGCATTGGCACACACAGACATATACACAAAATATAACAAAAAAAAGCAACTTTTTTTATATATATACGTACTCGTTTTTGTTGTTTTTCCGTTTGTTTGCTTATTTGTCGGTTGGGTTTTTTTTTTTTTTCTTGATGTTTTATTGATAAGTTTTACCTTTACAACGCATGAACTTCGTCGGCTTGCTTCAGCAGCACCGGGTCTGTTGTGAAGCACACAATGCCTCTCAGAATGTTGCTGTGCAGAAGCTCCTTCCATCGCTTGGCCAGGACCTCCGACGTGCGAAGATCCACATTGGTAGTAGGCTCGTCCATCAGCAGCACGTCGCCGCCGTGGTAGAAGGCGCGCGCGATCATGAGGCGCTGCGCCTGGTCCGCGCTCAGGCGCGCGAGGGAGCGGCGGGCGGCCGCGCTGTTGCCGTCGGCGCCCGAGGGCGACCACCCCGTGCCTGTATTGCTCACACGCGTGAGGACGCCCTGTGGGAGCCGCTGCACAAAGTCACACTGGGCGGCCATGAGGCAGCGCTCGACCTTCGCGAGCACGTGGTCGCTTGTGACGGACACGTAGCCTTGCATCGACACGTTCTGCGCGATGGTGGCGTTGTGGAACAGCGTCGGGGTCTGCGGCACGTAGCTAAAGAGCCGGCTCCGCAGAATATCGGTCGGCACGTCGTCGAGCGCGGCGTGCACCTGCACATTGCTGCCAGCCAGCCCGGCCGGTCGCGGGGCGAGTGGGGAGGCCAGCGCCATGCAAGTCTGGCTGCAGGACGGGTTCAGCGACGGGCGGTCACCGAGCACCAGCTCGATCGCCGGCGCGGCCCCCTCGCGCGCCGTCGCCGCGGTGCCGCCCTCCGCCGTGTAAAGCGCGAGCAGCAGGGCACACAGCGTCGACTTGCCGGCGCCGGGACGCCCCTCGACGCACACGAACCGCCCGTGCGGCGCGTGCGGCTCGCGCAGCGTCATGGCCACGCTGAACGGCTTCGTGAGGGCGTCTTCGGTGCGCGTGACGGCGTAGCGAAACTGCACGTTGCGGAACACAATCTGATGTATCGTCAGGCACCGGTAAATGTTTGTATCGCACAAGTCGACCGAGCTCACCTCGGGTGCGACCGGGTTCCTCGCCAGACTGCCTCCGCCGCCATAGCTACTGCTACCTCCGCCTGCCGCCGCTAGCGTGCTGACCTGCCGCGACATGCCCGTCGGCTTCTGCCGCAGGGCGGTCGCGTGGACGGGCTGCGCGGGGCAGGTGAAGTTGCGGGTAATGTAGTTCTGCCAGTAGCGCCGCTCTTGGTGCGAGGCGTGCTCGAAGGAGGCCGGCAGCAGCACCTGCTCCAGCACCTGCGCCTTGTAGGCGTTGTACAGCACCATCCCGAACACCTCCCGCGCCTCCGTGAGCACGTTGAGCGTGCTCTCCACCGCGTCGGCCGAGCCGGCCACGCGCAGCATGTCGTTCTCGGAGAGGCCGCACACACTCGCGCCGTGGGTGGCGAGCACAATGGGCAGCAGCCACGTCGCGAGGCTCTCAAGGGCTCTGCCGTGCCCAGGCACCGACTTGCCGGCGGGGAGCCGCAGCAGCGCCTCGAAGGCGCCGCGCACGAAGTGGGCGCCGTCGAAGCTGTCGTCGCGCTCGTGTCGCGTTTGGTAGTTCCACCAGTGCGTGAGGCGCACGTCGGCGCCGTACGGCCGGAGCTGGTGCACCGACCCGATGATCTCTATCCCGCGCATCCACGTCCCGTCGCGCGCGAAGGCGTCGTCGTTGTCGCCGCGCTCGCGCGCGCGGGACTGGCCGAGCCAGCGCAGGTAGCCAGCGTCACGCAGCTGCTCGTACTGCTGCCGCACGGTGGCGCACACAAGCTTAATCGCATGTGGCAGCCCGGCGGTCGCGCAGACGAGGAGGAGCGCCCTCGGTGTGAGCGACCGGAGCTCCTGCAGGGCGAGCAGCGCGCTGACGGAGCTGAAAAAGTACTGGTGCACCCGCACGTCAACGCCCTCCATGTCGTCCATGTAGTACATGATCTCCTCGATGTCGTCGAAGCTGTGGCTGTCAAAGTACGTGAGCGGTGTGTGGCTCAGCGCCTCGTACATTTGCGCCTTCACCGCCTCGCGCCGCTGAGCCGCCGCCACACTAATGAACTCGTTCATCGTCTGCTCCATGACGTAGCTGAGCGTGAGGCGGCTGATCTCGAAGAGCAGCAGCACCGCCAGGCGGGGGTGCTGGTGCTGCTGCTGCTGCTGCTGCTGCTGCGCACCGTCGCCCTCGGCGATGCTGCAGAGGTGCTGCCGCGCCACCCGACTGGCCGACCCGATGTATGTGTTGAGTGCCGTGAGCGCCGCCACGATGGCGGCCGACACGTACTTGGACTTCGAGGACGCGTACATGTAGCGGCCGAGCGAGTAGAGGCTGGACAGGCCCATCTGGCGGCGGTACGCGAGCAGCTCCTTGTGCACCGTCGTGAGCATGAGCCAGCAGGACGACACACTCGCGACAAGCTTCACAAGTCCGCTGTCCAGCGCCACCCGCGACATGACCCCCATGTCCGCCGGCGAGGGCCACCGCGCGATGCACTTGTTGTAGATGAGCGCCCGGTACGTCTCGAGCTCCTCGATGTCGTCCTGGCACCGCTGGGCATCCTGCATCAGCAGCAGCGACTCGTAGATGCCGCGGATGCTCGTGAGGTACCAAAGGAGCGCCAGGTTGGCGCTCGCGACGTCAAAGTAGTCGGGGCCCTCCTGCAGCTGTAGCGTGTGCATGGCTAAAGGGTGCGCGAAGGGGATGGCGGACAGGAGCAGGCCGCGCACCTCCCGCACTGTCACCGAGAAGTCGACGCTGCCGACCCAGACAAGAAAGAGCGCCTCCCACTTAAGAGCCAGCTGCTTTTCGCCCGTCTCCTTTGTAGAGGTCTGCAGCGCGCTCCTCTCCACGTTTGGGTCCAGCAGCGCCTCAATGCTCAGCGTCACGGACCAGCGCGCCAGTTTCTCGATAACAGGCGGGGTGTCGTAGTAGAAGCAGTCCTGCAGCGGGGGCACGAAGAGCTCCGCGTACTTGTCGTACTTCTGCTTCGAGCAATGCTTGCTCGACACCTCCTCCTTCGAGAAGAGGGAAGAGGTGGAGTGGGAGAGATGGGGCGGGTTTTGCCTTTCGTCGGCGCCCGGCGTGGCGCTGGCGGCGCCGCCTTTGCCGCCGAGCGGCACGAGCCGCGGCGGCAGGGGCACGAGCGGCGGCACGCGCGGCGCCGTCACCACCGCCCGCTCGAGCTGTCTCCAGTAGTGAACGAGTGTCTCCGCGGTCGCCTTGGTGACGCTCTCCTCCACCTCGTGGTCCGACGGGGCGTCGTCGGAGACCGAGAGGTCGTAGTCCGCGTCGCGCTCCACCGGTGGCGTGGCGGGCAGGTCGATCACAAGCGGGAGTGCCCCCCCCGTCGCGTCGGCAGTGGGCGCGAGGACCTTGGGCAGCGTCAGCTTCGGTGGGGCCGGCACCGGCGCCGGGGCCGGGGCCGCCGCCGGAGGGTGCGCGCGTCTCCGCCGCTTGGCGACGTATCGCCGCGCGCACTGCACAGTGTGGACCGTCTCCATCGTGTAGAGCACCGTGCACAGCGTTACCACAACCTGGGCCTCCGTCGACTGCAGGCACGTGTCGCGGCATACGGCGGCGGCGGGGGAGAGGGGGAGGGTGGCGAGGAAGTGGACGGCAGAGCGCCCAGCGCTCCACACGACGGAGTACCAGCGAGGGCTGGAACTTGCCGGAAACGTTTGCGGCGCTGCAGCTGCACGTCGTTGGGGCATCTAGAGTACGCGCAAACGATTTGGAAGTTAATTTGAAGATAAATAAGTGAGAGAAATTAAATTACAAAATGCACAACGATAAAAAGATTAATGACAGAATAACAATGAAAAATGTCCGCAATTCGTTGCAATTGCGCTCTCCCTCTCTTTCTCTTTTCTTTTTAGTAAGAAGTGTATGTTTAGTTGTCCACCCTTGTGTATGTGTATGCGTGTGTACGTGTGCGCAATCGGAACTGTGTGCGCAAAGAAAGAAAGAAAGAAAGAAAGGGTAGGTAATTGAATGAATGCGTGAAAGGTAATAAAAGCGGTTTACGTCTCTGTGAAAAGGATTGTCATGTAAATGCCCGCAGAAAAAAAAAAAGAACTGCTTTTCAATCAATTCATAATCTATATATACACACACATGTGTGTGTGTGTGTGTGAGTGTACAAAATTACGATACATAATTATATATTGTGGTCGTGGTGTATAAAGCCAGAAACAAACAGAATAGCACGCACTACTGCGAGTATAGAGGAAGAAGAAGAAAAAGAAAAAAAAAAAAAAGACAAAAACAATATATCAATAGTGGTATAAAAGTAGTAAACAAAAATAATAATAATAATAATAGTAAAACAAAGAATGTGAACAACGGCTATCTTTTAATTCTCCTCGCCAAACTCGAGTGGCACCACTTCGTCTGCGATGGCCACCAACGCCTCATCGTGCGTGGCGCACACAATGGACTGAATAACATTCGTGCGCAGCAGCTCCTGGAGGTAGTTCAGCAGGTCTTTTTTGGTCGCCGGGTCCAGCCCTGTCGTCGGTTCATCCATGAGCAGAACGCCGCCGCCGAGGTACAGCGCGCGGGCGAGCATGAGGCGCTGCGCTTGGCCCCCGCTCAGCTGCACCGTGTTGCCCGCCGAGCCCCAGGCCTCGCCGGCGCCGTAGGAGATAGACGTCAGCAGCCCTTGCGGCATGCGCTGCACGTAGTCGCAGCGCGCGCTGTCAAGGCACTGCCGCACGCGCTCGAGCAGCTCGCGGTGCTGCAGCGACACGCGCGCCCGCAGCGAGACGTTGTGGGCGATGGTGGCGCCGGCCAGCACGGACGGCGTCTGCGGGACGTAGGAGAAGAGCGCCCCGCGCAGGACCCTCGCCGGCAGCGCGCGGGCGTCGACCCGGATGTGCTCCTTGCCTTGGTTCCTGCTGAAGGAGAGGGTAATGGCGTGCCGCGGGGTGTAGCCGCGGTAGATGCCCAGCAGCAGTAGCAGCAGCGTCGACTTGCCGTTCCCGCTCGGCCCTGTCAGGCACACCAGCTTGCCGGTCGCGCGGTCGGCGGTGCGCAGGTGCAGCGTCGCCGACCACGGCCGGCGAAACACCGGCACGGTTGGCGCGGTGGGGTAAGAAAAGGAGAGCTCCTCCAGCTCGATCGTTTCCAGCAAAAAGGAGGTCGGGTCCTCGGAGAGGGCGCGCAGGGCCCCTGGGGTGGCATTGCCAGTGAAGCTGCGGCGGAGCTGGTACTGGCTGTCAGCGACGTCCTCCCAGTTCGCGGGGTCCAAGATGCGGTCGAGCATGTTCGCCTTGTAGGCGTTGCGCAGGACAACATCGAGCACCCGCTGCGAGTCGAGCAGGGTGTCCATGAAGCTGGAGGAGCAGCGCGACCCCTCCATGATGCGCGTGGTGGCCTCAGCGACCGTGCCGGCACAGCGCAGCGTCGCGGCGCCGTAAACAGACACCACCACCGGAAGCACCCACTCCGTCAGGTCGAGGAAAGCTTTGCCGAAGGCGGGCAGCAGGTGGGACGACTCTGCCAGCGGTCCTTTGCGAATGAGCCGACGGAATAAACTTTCCCTCGGCGGCTGCCGCTTGCCCTTCACGGCGGTGGACTGGGGCGACTTGACGGAGGGCGAGGAAACGTCCACGTAGGTCTTGTGGTGATCGCTGTATTGGTGCCTGTTCCACCACGCCATGAGTCGCACGTCGGCGCCGTAGGGCCGCAGCAGCGGCAGCGCCGCGATGATTTCCAGCCCCCGCAGCATGATCCCATCCTGCTGGTTCTTGCCGCTGCTCTCCACGTTCTCGCCCTCCTGCAGGTCCGCCGCCGCCGACTGAGACGGAAAGGCGTCCTCCGCGTCGGCGCCCGCGGTCGCGCCCTCCTCTGCCTCCTCCTCCTCCTCGCCCTCCTCCTCCTCTTTTTCGGAGCAGACCGACGGCGCGCGCTCCACGAGGCGGCGGTGGCGCTGGTAACGCTGCGCCACAAGGCGGCCAACGACGCGGACGCCGTACACGACAGCGGTCGACCCCGCGATCCAGAAGCGTCCCTGCGGGCTCAGCGGGCGCAGCGCGGCACTGAGGGCGAGCGTCTGCGTGACCAGCTCGAGGGCGTGCCGGTGGACGTGGACGTCAACGCCCTCCATGTCGTTCACGTAGTACACTATCTCCTCCACCTCGTCGTACGAGTGCAGGTCGAAGAAGGCGTACGGCATGTGCGTGAGGGCCTCGTACACCTGCGCTTTCACCGTGTCGCGCCGCGCGGAGGCCGACACAAGAATGAGCTGCTGCAGCGACTGCGACACGACGGTGTGCACGCCAAGGCGGACGAGCTCAAAGCCGCACAAGAAGAGGAGTGGGGCCAGCGTTTTCGTGTGCACCACCGCCACACCGCAGCTTCTATCGCACCCACCGGCGGACGGGGCACGCTGGAAGAGCTCGCTCACGTGTCGGCTGATGCAGGCGCGCGTTTCGTACCCCGTCGCCGCCACGCGCGCCGACATGGCCGTCGCGACGGCGAGCAGGGCACACGAGACGAACTTGGACCGCGACGAGGCGTACATGAAGTGCAGCAAGTCGCGGAGGCACCGCACGGAGAGGCGCCAGCGCAGCCGCTGCAGGTGCGTGAGCGCCGTCGTGAGTGTCGCCCACGCCACGGCGGGCGAGCACGTCGTCAGCGGCCGCGCCGCCCCCTCGAAGCCCTGCACCGCGACATCCGCCATGTCATCGACGGCGGTGGTGGGCCATGGCGCGATGCACAGCGTGTAGATCGTCTTCGCGTACGCGCGCAGCTCCTCCTCGCTGTCCTCGCACCGCTTCACATCGCGGTGGATGACGACGGCTGTGTACACATCGCGGATGAGGGCCAAGTACCACACAAGCGCCAGGTTGGCAAACGCCCACTGCTGGCGGGAGGCACGGCGCCGCTTCACTATGCACGGCGGCGGCTCGGAGCGCAAGCTCGCGCACCCGATCTTGGCGTCGTGCGCCGCGCGCAAGAGCTGGAGCACCTCGTGCGTGTTAGCCTCGTACCGCACGGTGTCCTGCCACAGCGCCGTGAGCGTGCCCCACGGCTGCGTGTGGTACAGGTCCGCGGTGGGGCAGACGGACGAGAGGAGGTAGGCGCCGCTCCGCCCTTTGCGTTGCGGCGGCGGCAGCGAAGTCGCGGCGGCGGCGGCCGTGCTGGTGGTGGTGTTGTTGGCCGACTCCCCCGGCGCGCGGGCGGCCGAGAAGATGGTCCGCGACGGCAGCACCATCACCACCTGGTTGCACGCCAGCAGAGAGGCCTCCCCTCTGCTGTCCGCGGACTCGCTCCCGCTGTCTGGTGCCGTGCAGTCGCCGTTGTCCCTGCTGCTGTCCGTGCCGCCCGCGCGGCGGTGGTGCCCCTCCGCCAGGTCCGACATGGCGACCGGCTCGCTCGGGTGCTCCAGCAGCACGCCGTTGCCGACCGCCTCCTCCAGCAGGCCCCAGTACGATATCGCGCGGTCGACCGCCGTCGCCTGCGCGGAGCAGCTGGCCTCCGCTGCGCGCGAGGCCCTCCTCGCCGTCGCGCGTCTCTTCTTGCGGAGGCGGCGGCACCACCGCACGCAGAAGACGCCAAGGCGTGTCAGCTCAATGCCCCCCAAGACGGTGGCGAGGTTCACGACGTACGCTGCGTCGGGTACCTGCGCGAGGCTCGTGTAGCGTGCTAGGTAGGTCGAGGGAAGGTAGGGCGCTACTTTGTTGTACAAGTGGACTGGCGGAGGCGTGAAGTTCGCATTGGAATATGGACAGCCGTTGCCACCACGCTGAGTAACGGCGGCGCACGGCATGTGAGAGAAGAAAAAAAAACACGAATAGTTTGTGTGTGTGTTTGTGTGTGTGTGTGTTTTGTAATACGAGTTAGTACGGCCGCAATGTAAGAAGCAAAGAAATTAAAGCAGTTGTAACAGACGGTGTAAGCAAACTAAAAAAAGGCGAAATTAGAACTTGCGTTTGTTTGTGTCCTGAACGCAGAAGCAATAAAAATTAATAAATATACTGGAAAAAGGGTAAGGGAAAGAAAGGGAGAGAGACAGTGAAAGTAAAACAGATATAACAAATAGTGCGAAGGGGGGGGGGGAAGGCGGCACTGATTACTTTTTGATTGTATTCTCTACTATCAGTTGTACTGGTTGCAATGTACATGTATATATATCAGTATTTAAATATACACGCGCACAAAGGCAAGTGTGCAAGAAGAAGAAGGAAAAAAAAAAGACGACGGCGACCAAAAAAAACGCCACGTTAAGTTGTTATGTTAGTAGTTCACTAAATCATGGCGTAGTCGTCGTCCTCGAAGAGCAACACGGTGTCATCCTCGCGCTGCCGCTTGCGGTCGCCGCCCACGTCCTCGTGTCGCAGCGCGGCCGTCTCGCTGCCAGCGTTGACAGCGCCGCCGCCCCGCGTCCGCTCGCGCACTGTCTCCTCCGCCAGCTGCATCGTCTCCGGTGACAACAACGTCCCGTCCACCGAAGTGATCATCGTCGCGACGTACTTGTTGTGGCGGTCGCGGCCCGACACGCTGTACGCGACCCGCATGCGCTCGCGCACCTGCTGCCGCGGCGGTGGCACGCTCGCCGTGTCCCACAGCAGCGCGCTTTCGTAGAAGAGCACATCCAGCGCGTGGGGCTCATCGCAGCGCAGGTAGCCGCGGCCCTCGTCGGGGTCGTACGCGCGGACGGCGCCGGTGTAGCGCACGAGCAGTGGCACCACGCCGCCGTTGGTGCCATTTTTGTTCGCCGCGCCACCCGCCTCGGCCTGGTGCGCGGGGTCCTCGGCGCTGCCGGGGGCAGCCGTGCCTTGCGGGTTCTCCGCCTTGTACCCGACCGCGCGGGGGAAGGCGGTGTGGAACCACGCCTGCTCCGCCGGCAGCGCGTATCGGAACTCTGCCGGGCCGCGGATGTGCTCCGCCCGCAGCAGGCGGCTGTTGCCGCGGCCGACGCGGTTGCGGTGCACCGTGAAGGCGAGCCGGTCTCGCACATTGATGATGGGCCGCCCGTGGCGCAGCTGCCACAGCAACAGCTGCGCCACACGCTCGTTGACGTGCTGCGCGATGGTTGTGGCAAAGGTCTTCTCCTCGTCAGTGGGCACTGGGGTGCACAGCTCGACCTCGCGCTGCGCCTCCGCCCTCGACTGGCCGCCGCCCGCGTCGCCGGCCTCCTCCTCCTCCCGCTCCGCCTCGGCGGCGCGGGAGGAGGCCGCCCCGATCAGCTGGCGCACCGTCTCCTCCGGCACCGCGAGCCGCTCATAGTAGCAACGCAGCACGAGCTCCGTGAAGGCGTAGCAGACGCTGCTGCGCGTGAAGTAGACGTCGGGGCCGCCCATGTCGGGCGAGATAAAGCCAAAGCCTTTCAAGCCCTTGAAGGTGGCGCAGCGCCCCGTGTAGAGCGTCGGCTGGCCGGGGGGCATCCGCTCCAGCTGCTCCTCGGCCGTCAGATTGCGCCGCGCGACGGCCTGCCAGCCGCCCGGCCCGCCGCCCTCCGCGCCGCCCTCCAGGTGGCCGCCGGGCGCCGCCTCGCCCGCCTGCAGGCGCTCGCCGCCGTCGCGCGCGTTGGCGGAGGTCGGCTTTTCCTGCACCGCTTGTAGCGCGGTCAGGTACTCCGCGTATTTGGTCGCTTCCTGCACCGCCACATCCTCCTCGTCCAGCTCCACCTCCAGCGTCACCGTGGGGAGGGAGGGACTCTGCGACACCCGGCTCTGGCGCTGCTCCTGCATACTCGCGAAGGTGCTGATGCTGCTGCCGCCACCACCGCCACCGGGGAAAAGAGAGGTGGGGGCTGTTGTGCTCTGCGTGGGGAGGGTTGAGCTCGCCAGGGCTGCCGCGTTGTCCTCCTGCACCTGCAGGGCGAGGCGATCGCGGACGGAGGTGGGCCCGACGTCGAGCACAACATCCGCCGGGATGGTCGCGAAGACGGCGTCGAACAAGTTCTTAGAAGTCAATCTTTGTGGGCGCATCTTCTAATCATGAAATGCGGTTTTGCTTTTTTTTACTAATATTATTTTCTATACACCAATACAAGGGCGTTATACAAGCAAAAAACAAGTGTGTGTAACTAAAGTCCGGATGAAGACAAAAAATTTACAAAAAAAGAAGAACAAATAAATAGTGAGTGTGTTCACGTATGCGTTCGCGCGCGCATGTAAGTTTGGTAGAAAAGACAGAGGAAAATACAAATTGATGAAGCAAGCATTATTTTGTTTGCAGCAGATAAAAATAAAAGAGCTTATGCAGACTGAGAGAGAGAAAAAAAAAAAGCATGAAGCACAAGCTGGCCTTTAGCAATTATATGTATATAAAAAGTATAATGCACACGTTTAAGCATGACAGCGCATTTGGTAGTGTATAAACATAAATATATAAATATAAATAGGAGCAATCTAAAATGACCAGCAAACGGAATATGGATACAGCGAAAAAGAAGAAGGCGAGAAGCACAACGATTATTTCTTCTCTGGCTTATTCTTTGTATCGCGCTGCTCCGCCTTCGTGACAGCGGCGGCGCCGTAGCTGATGAAGGTGTCGCCGCTGACGCTCGACTGAAGGCTCAAGTTTATGCTGCCCCCGCGCGCCTGCGCGGACACGGGCGACGGCTGCGTCACCTCCCCCGGCGACCGCGCCAGCACGGCGGCGCCGCCGGAGCTGCGGTACGTCGGCTCGCGTCCTTTGGCGCCGTCGAACCGCTTTCCCTCCTCCTTCTCGCTACGCGTCAGGGTCGGCGACACCGTGTCGTGCAGTACGCCATCCAAGTAGTCTTTAATCAGGTCCTGCTTCTTCTCGGTGATGGCGGTCGGGGACGTGGCCCCGGTGGGCGCCGCGGGTGTGGTGCCAGTGCCGGTGCCGGCGTTGGCGGACTTTTTGCCGCCGGGGGTAGACGCGGCGGCAGAGTGCTTTGCGCTCGCCGCGCTCGTGGCGGAGGCCTTGTCGCCGCCCTTTTTTTTATTCGCAGCGGACGACCGCGGCGCGGATTGGAAGCTTTGTCCTTCCGAGAAGCCGTCGTCGTAGTCGTCGGCGCTGCTGCTGCTCCCCTCTCCGTCCTTCGACTTTTTGCTGCCGAAGAAGTGATGTTTCTTCTTCTTTTTCTTCTCCTTCTCCTTTTCCTTCTCCTTGTCGCTCTTCCCCTTGTCGCTCTTCTTATCGCTTTTCCTGCTGTCCATGGTGCCCGCCTGCCGCGAGCTCGCGCTCATACTCGCGAGCTCCTCCGAGCCCTCAGCATCGTCAAAATTGCTGCTATCCTCCTCCTTGCTCTCGTCGAAGGACGGCCACGGAAAGTCGTCGTACTTGGGCAATATCATGTCTTCAAAAATCTTCTCGCGGACCACGTTGGAGATGATTTCGCCCAGGTCGGGCAGCAAGCTGATGAGGTTGCCCAGCAGCCCCTCCTTCGAAACCTCCTGCGAGATGTCGAGGCGCAGCTCCGGCGGCTTCGGGCAGCCGAGCCAAAACTTGCGCGTCGGCGGGGGGCCGATGTTCATGCGCATGCGCCCCGCGAGCTCCAGCACGCGGATGGTGAAGACGATGTCGGGCACCTTGATCTCGCGGTACGTGATCGCGAAGCGGATGAGCAGGACGAGGCCGCCGCGGTACAGAATGTCGAAGCCAAATTCAAAGTCGCCGCTGGAGGAGATGGTGCCCTCGCTCACGCTGCTGATGAGCGGCACCTCGCCGCCGATGGTGAGCCCGTCGAGGTAAATGTTGCCCTTGACGTTGTGCCCGAGCGACCGCGACGTGGCCTCAAACTTGTGCTGGATCTTCTCGGTGAGGATGTCGTGCAGCCGGTTCGAGCTCGTGTTTTCGAAAAAGAGGCGCGTGATGAGCAGGTTGAAGACGTCGCGCTGCGGCATGTGGGTCAGGTACTCCTGAAAGAGCTCCGTCCGCGCGTTGGACTGCAATAGGTTGAGCCACCGCTCGTTCTCGCGCCGCGTCGGGAACTTAATCGCGATGGCGCGCCACGTGGAGATGTCGAGAGGGGTCGGGTCCGCCTTGCCGGCACTCGGGTTGTGCAGCGCGAGCGGCCCCTCGCCCTCTACCGCCGGGTCGGAGCGGACCGTGTCGAAGTTGTACATGACGCCGTCCTTTGAGACGGCGAGCGGCTTCGGGTCGTCCAGGCGGTGCATCGGGTACTCGCACGATGGCTGCGGCTCCTCCTCCGCGCTCGGGTTCGCGGTGGCGGCGGCGCTTTGGTGGCGGATGTGGTGCCGCGCGCCACGCGCCTCCTGCTCCTCGCGAATGCGGTCGAGCCGCATCTGCAGCAGCGTCTCCGCGTCGGGCAGGAAGAGCGAGATGCCCTCCTTCGCGGTGAGGATGGTGCACTTGCCCTTGACCGACGCCGTGAGCGAGTCGGTGTTGATGTGCCGGTGGTACTTGGACAGCTTCTTCGCGCTCACCTCGACGCAGGAGCGGTTGATCTTTCCGAGCAGGTGCTCGGCCTGCACTATCTGGCGGTGATCCGGCAGGGTCTCGAGGCGGTCCACGGCGTAGATCTTGATCGTGTTGCTGTACATGACCGCCCGACACTGGATGACGGTGCCGACGACGTCGTGGTCAAAGTTAACAAGCTTGCAGAGAGTCTCCACCTTGGCCGGGGGCACCTCCGCGGCCTCCTTCGCGACGGCAATGTACGCCGCGTGCTTCAGCGCCTTTTTCTTGATCACGTTCATCATGAGAGACTCAATTTTGTTGAAGACGAGAACGAAGAAGACAAGGCAGGAGATGGCGCCGCCGATGGCACCGTACAGAAAGGTGACAATATACAGCATATAAGTATGTATATATTAATATGCTGAGGTGCTGCCTTGTGGACTAATGAAGTACGATGTAAAACAAAAAATGCAAACGATATGTAAATGTGTGTATATTGTTTGTGTGTATGTGTGTATATATATATATATATATATATATGTGTGTTTGTGAATGCGGCAGTACTTTTGCTCGCACCTCTTTTTATATATGTTCTACGGTTTTTTTTCCCTTCCGGTCTTTACACAGTTGTTTTTACAAATGTGGTCCGTAGCAAAGACAAAGCGTATAAACAGCCTTTGCAATCAAAAATACGAAAATGGGGTAGCGGTAGAAAAGAAAAGAAAAGAAAAAAAAGGGGGAAAAAAAGAAAATAGAAGCAAAGAGAAAAAAAAAGCGTTCTAGTTGACTGCAGAAAACGGAGCAAAAGAGAAAGTGCATTCATTTTTTGCAAAAGTGCATAGTCCGATAGGGCTTTTGGTGATACTGCAAGTATATTTATATACGCGAAAAAAGCATCTTTTTCGTTTTAGTCTAATTAGCTTGATGCGTCTTGAGTCTGCATTGTTTATTTTTTAATTTTTCGTTTTGGTGTTAGTTGTATATTTGTTTGTTTGTATAAACGTTTGACGCTATTGTATATACGTTTTTTTTTATCTTTCCTCGTTGCGTCCGATGGCCTTGCTCAGCAAAGGCGCGCCTCCTTGATCGTTGCGGCAAGATATAAAAAAAAGGGGGGAAAAGAATAACGCAACAAAAGAATAAAAAAAAATAACAAAGGCAGTCAATATATGCGTGTATTATATAATATATATATATATGTGTGTGTGGGTATATATCGTCAAAGGGGAATATGTGTACATCATCGTGCGCCGGCGCACACAAGCGTCACAAACAAAAAATATTTTCTTTTAATTTTTCTGTTTTGTGTGGGACACCGCGGCGCGGCTCATGTTGGCGCCCAGCTCCCGCAGCTCTGTGCGCCGCGTGCGGTCATCCTTCCGCTTGCTACGCCGCGAGCTGCTGGAGGCGGCGGTGGCGTTCAGCGGGCCCTCGCCGTCCTGCTGCGAGGAGAAGCCGCAACTCTGCTCGTCCGACTGCCGGTCCGCCGCCTCGGAGTCGCGCCCGGCGGCGCCGGCGGGCCCGTCCGACTCCCTGGCGGACCCCTTGCCGCGGGGCGAGGCGGAGGCGGAGCTGGGCGACGCCGGCTGGGCGCCGCTCATCATTGCCGCGCGGTGCCGGTCGAAGGTCCGCTCGCGCACCTTGGTTTCCGTGGACGGGGCGCTCTCCACGCTCGGCAGCGGGAAGTCGTCCATGTTTGGCAGGATCATGTCGGAGAAGAGGTAGAGTTTGATGAGGTTGGTGAGCATCCCGCTGAGGTCGGGCAGCGAGGTGAGGATGCGGTGGAGCAGCCCCCTGCCAGAGGCGCAGCCCTGGCGCCACTCGGCTCGCAGCACCGGCGGCTTGTGCCCGGCGATCCAGAACTTGGTCGAGGGCGGCGGTCCGATGCTTATGTGGGCGGTGCCGTGCAGCTCGAGGAGCCGCGCCGAGATGATGACGTGCGGGATGCGGATGCCGCGGTACGAGAGGGCGAGGCGAAAGTACAGCACAAAGCCCTCCTCCCCGCCCGTGTACTGGATGTTAAAGTCGAAGCCGAGCTCGCCGTTCGTCGACACGGTCGGCTCGCTAACCTCGCTAATCCACGGCAGCGCGTTGCCCATGAGGAAATCGTCGAGCACGATGAGGCCCTCCAGGTCGCGCGGGAACTTCACCAGTGACACCTTTTTTAGCTTGTTCTGAATCGCGCCCCTCAGCAGATGCGTGAAGCCGATGCCGCTAAAGTTCTGAAAGAGAAAGCGACTCGCGAAGAGGTTGAAGGTGTCGGGGTTTGGCACATTCTTCGCGAACTCGCGCCACGCCTCGGCCTCCTCCAGCCCCGTCAGCAGCGTCAGCCAGCGCTCCTCATCACGCGCGGAGTGGAAGCGGACGACCAGCGTCGTCCACGCGCCCATCGAGCGGGTGCCGCTGCCGCCGCCGTCCTCGTCGTCCGCGCCGTCCATCGAGGGCAGGTCCACGAGGCTGTCGACGCTGTTGTCGATGGAGCTGCTGCCAAATATGTCGCCCGCGGTCTTGCCAGCGAAGAAGGGCCGGCCGTCGGTCGTCGTCATCTGCAGCAGCCGCCGGCCGAGGAAGCTGGGCGGCATGCACGCCTTGCGGCAGTGGTGCTTGTCGAACTTTTTAATGAGCTGCGGCGTCTGCAGCCGCGCGACGTCGACCTTCCCCTTGAGGTGCTCAGCGAAGACGGCGCCGTTCCGCTGCAGCGTGTTGCCCTCCGTCTCCTCCACGACCATCAGTCCGCGGCGGGTTGGCATCAGCTCCGACACGGACAGCACGGAGCCGACAAGCGACAGGCGGCACTCCACCGGGGTCCCGCACGAGCGCGTCGCCGCGTCGTACCAGGCGAGGGTGCACGTCGAGACGAGCTTGATGGGCGTGTAGAGTGCGGTGCTGCCCGTCATGCCCTCCAGGCCGAGCTCCTGCAGCGACTTCTTGTCCTTCTGCCGGGCGTGCAGGAGGTGCAGCGCCTCCTCGCGGGTGATGCTCGCGATGTTGCCCTGGTTCTTCCGCCGCCCGCCCGACTTGTGGCGGCGCACGTACGGGTTCACAAGAGTGTAGAACCGCAGCAGCACATCGAAGCCGTAAAGTAGGCACACCACAACCGCTGCAATGCCACCGATCCAGCCGTATAGGAAGGCTTCCAGGTGTGTCATAGGCGCCCTATTATATCTAGTAAGAAAAGGAATGGATATTTTGTAGAGAACCCAGAAGAAAAAAGAAAAAAAAGCAACACTCAGTGGCACGCAAACGGAAATAATATATATATATATGTATCGTTGTCGAAGAAAAAAGAGAAAAGAGAAAAAATAGAAAAAATGAAAGGAGTTTTATATAATGTAATGATAAGAAGAAGAAAAAGAAAAGCTGAGCGACTTTTTAATCGAGTCAGCCAATCACGCTAGCTTAGTAGAGATTGAGAGATAGAGTGTAGAGTGAAAGCAGGCAAGTTTTTTTTTTTTAATAGCAGAAACGTCCAGAGCAGCAAAATATATATGTATATATTTTGCTTCTGATCGTGTGTGTTTGTGTGTGTGTCGGTGGGCGCAAGAATAACTAGGGCAAAAAAATTGGCAACGCTTCCTGTGAACAGTTGTTTGGGTATTCTTGTTCATTTGTTTGCGTCATGGTGATGATAATCGTAGAAATGTCACGGATTTGCACAATTGCTCGAGCAAGAAAAGCGTGCATAACGTGCGGGTATGCGACGTGTAGATGTATGTATATATATTGTGTGGATGTGTGCTGCAAGAAAAAAAAAAAAAAAAAGAGTAATAGTGGGTAGTACAATAAAGCAAGCCATGACGCCAGCAACAACAGAAAAAGAACAAAAAAAAAAAAAAAAAAAAAAAAAAAAAAGTAAGTATACAATCGTTGACACAGACAAAAAGTAAGAGTAGGGAAAAGGTAACAACAACAAAACACATATATATATATATATATAT
>AUXK01000065.1:0-16574 GCA_000482165.1 Strigomonas oncopelti | reverse complement strand
GTACTTTTTCCCTCTTTTTTTTTTTTTTTTTTTTTTTTTTTTGTACGCTTACTCATTACTGACTAATTTCAAAACATTATTGCTGTGCTGCTTTTCTTCTTTTTTTTTTTTCTCTTTCATTTATTTTAACAATATTGTTGTAAAACTTTCTTTTTATATTTTTGCTTCTATTTTAACCATACTTATTTTTCTCTTTTTTTTTTTTTTCTCGCCTTACCCTTTCAGTTTCTATAAAAAAATGTATATTCAACTAAACGCAATTATTTTACAAACTAAGCAAAAGCTTTGCCTTTTCATGTCATCAGTTTCGCAGTTCAAATTAAATGTGTGATATATATCTTTCTCTTTCCCCAACCCGTCTTTTGTTCTTTTTTTTCTACTATAGGTGTCATTGCATTCATCTATAAGAGATACCGTTGCTGTTACTTTCACTTTTTTATACATAAAAACATTATATATATATATATTTATATCAGCGCAACAACTCCGCCCTATCTATTAGTCTTTCTCATTTATTTACTTTATTTTTATTATTTGCGATTGCTTAAATTGCGTAACGTTTTACCATCCGTTTGCCATCAACGGATAATTCGATGTCAGAGGCTTTATCTTTGACTCCCACCCGTGAAGTGGAGAGATCATCTATGGACGATGGCAAGAACGCAGCCGCCGCCGCGTCGCCTACGAGTGCAGCGAGTCCCCAATACGAGGACGCCCACGTCATCGTCAGCGTTCGCGCGCGACCCCTCAACCAGCGTGAGCTGGCGTGGACGGAGGAGGCACGACAGCAGCGCGAGAAGCTTTCGGCTGGTGGTGGTGGTAGTAGTGGCGGCGGAAAGCGCGTGGCGGCTTCTACCGGAGGCAGCGAGACACTTTTGATAAGCCCTGATGGGAAGAATTTGGTCATCCTTGAAAAAGGCGTGCCGGCCAAGTTCAAGGAATGGTCACCGGAGGCCCAAAACCTGTACATTAACGGACTCCCCAAAAGCGGCTGCCACCGCTTCGCGTTCGACCACATCTATAGCACCGACAGCACACAAGAGGAGCTATTCCGCGACATCGGTCTTGGTGTTCTTGCGAGCAGCATGAAAGGGTTCAACACCTGCATCTTTGCGTATGGACAGACAGGGAGCGGCAAGAGCTACTCGATGATGGGTCCCGAGGGCGGCGCCGGTCTTAACAAAGACCCCGGCCTCGTGCCGCGACTGTGTGATGCCCTCTTCGATGAGATGAAGACGAGGCAGGCGGAGAATGCGGCGCAGCTCGCGGAGACCAAAAAAGAGGAAGAGGCGGTGGGCGGCCAAGAGCCAAGGACGGAGGCAGGCACCGACGCGCCGACGCTGCCCTCTGAGGTGGAGTTCTGTGTCTATGTTAGCTACCTGGAGATTTACCGTGAGCGAGTGCGCTGTCTACTGGGTGGCACCTCCTCTTCCGCCTCGGCGGGTGCGTCGTCGTCTGGCGCCGGTAGGCACCGACGAAAGGGGGCCGCCGCCGCTGCCGCCGCGGTCAGCGGCAGCAGCAACAGCAGCCCGAGCAAACCGGAGAGCGCGGCAGAGGCCGCCCTGCACACGCTGCGTGTGCGCCAGCACCCGACTCTGGGTGTCTACGTCGAGGGCTTGAAGGAGGTCCCCGTGGAGCGGAAGGAGCAAATGTTGAAGCTCATGTCCGTCGGCAACGCCAGCCGCCACACCGCGTCGACACGCATGAACGACACGTCCAGTCGCAGCCACGCCATCTTCACCATCACGGTGGTGCAGCGGCGCAAGGGGAAGACACGCGGCGGCGTGGAAAAGGTCACCGAGCTGCGCTCTAAGATGAACCTGGTCGATCTCGCCGGCAGCGAGCGGGTGCAGTCGACCGGGGCCGAGGGCGAAGTGCTGAAGGAGGGCGCGCTCATCAACTTGTCCTTGACCACCCTCGGGCTGGTGATCAGCGTGCTGGCGGACAACTCGCAGCAACAGCAGCAGCAGTCCGCGGCAAGCCCAACCCGCGGCGGCGGCGGCGGTGGCGGAAAGGAGAAGCATGTGCCGTATCGAGACTCCACCCTCACTTTTCTCTTGAAAGAGTCCCTCGGCGGAAGCAGCAAGACCTTCATGCTAAGCAATATTAGCCCTTCGGTTATGCACTACGACGAAACGCTGAGCACCCTCCGCTTCGCCGATAGAGCCAAGTCGATCGTGACGCGCGCGTTTGTGAACGAGAGTGCCGGAGACCGTCGCATCCGTGAGCTGGAGAACGAGGTAAATCGGCTGCGCGAGACGATCCGGCATTTGCAGACTCAGTCCTCGACCTCCCCAGCACCAGAGCGCCGTGCAGACACACCAGAAGTTGTGACAGCGGCAGTGGAGGAAAAGACACCGAACGACGCTGCCGATGCCACGAGTGTCGACTCCTTCAGCGATTTGGGGGAGGAAGTAGACGGCACGGAGGGTGGTGGTGAAGACGACGCCGCGGCAAAGAAAGTGCAAGCGCCACTGAATGCAATAGCGAGCGAGCCGACAGAAGTGGCACCCGATGAAGTCGACAGCGATGTGGACGAGGCCAACCTGCTAGAGAGCTCCGGCGAGCTAGCGCCTGACGCGCGCCCAGGCGAAAGCCCGACGACGGCCTTTCCCGGCATGGCCGACGACGTCGCACCGCGGGTAGACGTGAACGCCCTGCAACAGGAGCTCGCGCGGGCCGAGGATGCGATACGGCAGATGACCGCCACGGAGGCCGAGCGCGAGGCGGAGACGACGGCCGTGCTGCAGAGCCTAAAGGAGAAGGAGGAGGAGATCGCCCGGCGCAGCGCGACAATGCGCCTGGCGCGGAGCGACCCCTACCTGTTAAATGTGGACGGGGTGGGGAGCTGGGTGGCGGCGTACCTCAGCAAGCCGTGTACCTCGCTCGGGGCGGCGGCACCTGAGGGCGAGAGGCATGAGGAGGGAAGCAGCGCGCACGAGGAGGGCGGAGAGAAGCTCGACCTGTTCATCCCGTGCGAGGACGCCGACGCGATTGGTGGGCCGCACATCCTCTTCCGCCGCGACCTCGTGACGTCGTGCGTGCGAGCGTGCCCGTCGCTGGGGTGCTCCACGTTTCTCAACTACAGCCCGATCCCACTGCTCGCAAAGGAGACCATTCTGCGCAGCGGCGACGTGCTCTCTCTGGGGCACGTTGACGGGCCGCAGTTCCGCTTTATCGACCCCGCCGAGCCGCCCGCGACGGCGCGTGGCGCGCGCACCGCCTCGCGAGCGTTGGTCGCCGCCCACTCCCTCTCGCCGGCCGCCTCCCCTGTGGCGGCCCGGCCGCCGGGCGAGCGAGCTCCAGAAATCGTCTTTGACCCTACGGCGGAGAAGCCGACCGAGGAAGATGCGCGCGGCGTAAGCACGTGGTCGGACAGTGTTGCCGGTGACATGGTACCAGAGGCGGACAGCGCCATACGCGGCCCCTCGCTCTTTTCCGTCGCCTCGCACACACTGCGCAGCGCCGACTTTAACTCCTCGACCCGCGATGCGGCCGAGAACAATAGCAGCGGTGCGCCACACACTCAGGGCGAAAAAAAAGCGCAAAGCCCGGTCAGCCGACGGGGCGGTGATGCCGCCGAAGAAGAGACACTGACAAGCAGAAACGACGACGGGCCGAGCCCTTCGCCGCGCGCACCGGACTCGGCGGTGCCGCGGTTGGACTTCTCGCCGTTTGCCCCCCGAGGCCAAACCGGCGGCGGAGAGGCGGGAGCCAAGACCACGACCGGAGAAGCAAGCAAAGGAGGAACACCACCACCGGCTGCTGTTGCTGCTGCAATCGCAACCACCAAAGCATCAACGAAAATGGTTGAGGACGAGATCGAGGGAGGCAAGAGAGTGAACGCGACAAAGAACTCTGGCGGTGCCGGAAGCGCTGCCTCAGAACCGCATGAGGGAAAGTTTGACACTTTCAACGAAGAAAGACGCCTACTCAACCGACACAGCTTTGTCCTGCTCGGCGAGAGTGGGGCCGGCAAGACCTCCTTTCGAGAAAACTTGTACCGCGTCAACAACGCGCTGCTCCCCGGCAGTGCCGCCAAGAGCCAGCACGCGGACCCAAAGAAGGAGAAGGACATTTTCCAGCACATTATGAGCAATCTGTTTCGGAAAGAGGACAGCCGAGAAGAGGCGGCGGCGGCGGCGGCGGCGGGTGCGTGTGCGGCCCCAGCGGTGCCACCGACCTTTGGCTTGCAGAGCTCTACGATCACGGTGCGCAAGGGCGTGGCGGGCGCGGCACCAAGCGACGACAATACGATGCAGCTCATCTTTTTTGACCTCGGCGGGGCGCCGTGCTTCCTGCCCTTGCTAGATGTGGTTCCCTCCCGCCGCGTCACGTACATCTTGACATTCTCGCTGGTATCGCGCATTCCCGCGTACACCTATGCCGCCACCCCGGCCGCACTTTCGGGGAGCGGGAGCGACGGCGACTCGGAGGGCTTCACCGCCGTGGCCGCGCCGCCCGTCGTTATACCCGCTTCGCCATCGCTCGAGCTTTTTAAAAGCATTCTGGAGCTCATCCTAAGCCGGACCGACAATCGTGATGTTTCGATTCTGCTGCTTGCTACGCAGGCGGACTTATTTCTCAAGTTTTATGCAGACGAGGCCGCACGACAAGGCGGTGGCGGCGGCGGTGGGGCGTCCTCGTCTTCCGGCCGTCCCGGCTCCGGTGGCGTGCCGGGCATGCAGGAGATGCACGAGGTGGTGAAGGTGATGGAGCAGGAGGTGCACACCTACCTGCAGCTGCTGCAGCCCAATGCCGCCATGCGGCCGGCTATCGTCGGCCGCTTTGCGGTAGACAGCATCCGCGCCTTCACGAGCGTGCCGCCACCAAAACCGCAGCCGTGGTCGCCCTTTGAAAAGTACACCAAGGCCGCCGCCGCCCCGCCGCCTCCCCTAGCGGGCCAGGAGGTGTACTCGTTCGACTTCGCCAACGTGCGGAGCTGGCGCGAGCTGCTGTGGTGGATCAGCGACCACGCGCAGCAGTGCTGCCGTCAGGACGTGGACTTCGCCAACGGCCTCGTGCCCGCCCGCTGTTTCACCCACCTCGAGGACGTGCTGCGTCAAATCAAGCTGACGCGGAAGTGGTGCTTGACCGTCACGGATTACCGGCAGCTCGCGAAGTCGGTTCACGCGCACTACAAGGCCACGCGAAGCGACCTGCACGCCCAGACGCAGCTGCTGCAAAGTTTCGGCGTGCTGCACCACCGCTTTCGCCACGCGCTCCTCAAGAGGTTTGTTCTGCTCGACACGGCGTGGCTGTACCAGCTGTTCAGTGTAATAGCCGGGTGCGGCTTTGTGACGCTCCCGGCAGCGCCTCCGCCGTCCACCACCACTACCACCACCGCGCGCCACGCCGCTAATGGCGGACGTGCCGCCGTTGTCACATCGACAAGCGATCAGCGTCGGCGGCGGGTGGTGCTCATCGCTTCGCCGGAGGCGCTCGCGCCCTATTGCCAGCGCCCGCGACTCAAAAAAAGCGGAGTCCCGAGCAACAACAATAGCAGCACCTTCACGAACGCGAGCACACCAGGCAGCAGCGACGCGGCGGCGGTGTCGCCGGCGCTGCAATTGGACCCCCTCAAAGCCATTTTGGCCGATAAGTATCATTTGCTTCCGCAAGGAGTTCTGTCTTTTCACGTGCTTGCTATGTTACTCGCCGGCCTGACACGCTGTGATGGCCACAACAACAACAACAACAGCGGCGGTGACTCTAGCGCGGAGTCGTCACAAAAGCGCAAGAGCTCTTACTTCTCTCAGCTGCCCGATTTGCTTGGCGCGGTGGAGTTCCTCGAGATGTGCGATCTTGTCATCCGGGGGAGCCGCGTCCGCTACAGCGACTTCCGTCTGAACGCGAACCCTTTTGTGACCGCGTCGTCCGCCCCCGCCGCCGCACAGGTCGCCGGGCGGCCAGTCGCGCCCGGGTGCCAGAAGGGCCGAGTAGTTTCAACGGACAGCGTCGACTCCTCGTCGCCCTCCACACAGACGGCAGCGGTGGCGAACCAGCAGACAAGCACCGCGACGGCGGTTGTCAAGGTGCGCGGGCGGGTCATCTCGCCGGCGTTCGAGCCGCGCGGCAAGAGCGAGGCGTCGGCGGCACCCACCACCAGCGCAACCGACCCGCCGCGCACCGAGACGGGCGCCACCAGCGGACGACCCGAGCCGTTCCAGCGGGTGCCGCAGCGCAAGTCGGCGTGGGAGACGTTCGTGCTTTTGCCTTTCAACTTCCAGCAAAAGCCGCCGAGCTGCGTGGTTCTGCACTTCTCCAAGTTTCTGTCAGGTCCTTTTTACCGCTTCCGGCTGCGGATGGCACCGGTGCTGTTTTTCAGCAAGCTGGTGAGCCGCCTCGCCGCGGCGGTGGACGTGGTCACCGGGGTGTACGTCGGTCCGCTGCACTCGCAGCCGATTCTGGTCGAGAGCCCTGCCATCCTTGTGTCCAGCTTCACCAACGAGGCCGCCGCGGCAGATAGCGAAAGCACATCCTCTTCATCGGCACGTGACGGGGGCACGGCGACCCCTGCCGCGTCGAGCCCTTGGCGGGGGTCGTGCCGACGGCTGCCTCGTGCGCGACACTCTGGCAGCGCACAGTGTGGGTCGTCGGCCATGCCAGCTGCCGGGCCTTTGTGCGCATGATCGGCCACACGCTTTTTGTGTCCTTTCATGCCCACCCAGAGCGGACCGGCGGCGGCAGCGTCAACAGCGACCAGCAGGGCCGCTACCGCAACGAGCCGGCGCACGACAGCGTCATGGATTGCTTCTACGACACCGTCGTGTCCACCGTGCGGCAGATGGTGGAGGAGAACCCCGGGGTGGAGTGCGACGAGAGCCTCTTTTGTGCGGCAGGGTACGACGTTGTCTGGCAGACCACGGAGGCGCGCCTGTTCGCGGCGAAGGCGGCGGGCGAGGGCGGCTCCACCGACGACGGCGACGACGACGACGACGAAATCGATATCACAACGAGCGAGGAGCAAAAAGAGCACGTTTTCTACCGCGCTATTGACGAGAACATCAACACACTGCAGAAGATCCGCGAGCGGGACATGTTTGCGCTGCAGACGGCGCGGTCGATGCGGGAGGGCAGCGCCCGCGGGGCCACGCCGCCGCGACCCGGCAGCGAGGACGAGGAGCTCGACAGTTTTCTCGGGACCCCCGGAAAAGACGACGAGCGGTACCGCGGTGATGAAGAGGGGGAGGAGGGCGAAGGGGGGGAGGAGACAGTTGCCGTGCCGTTTGTACGCACGCGGACGGCGGACACGCCCCTCGTGGATGCGGATGTTTTTGTGCGCGCCGTCACGTCTGATCACCCGCAGCGCATGAGCGAAATGCAGCAGGCGGGCTGCCGCGTGGCGATTGACCTTTATAATGCCAGCTTCGCTTCATCCCGCGAGTCGTCGGTCGACGCCGCGGCGGGGGCCAGCATGGGCTGCGCCGCGGGCAGCAGCAGTGATGCGCTCGACAAGCTGTTGGATGTACTCGCTCATCTTGCAATTTAAAGCATATACATGAATATACATGTGTCTGCATTTTACAACCATTGATCACCTATATTAAAAAATTACATTGCATCTATCTATTTCTGATAACGTATACGTACGCTTGCAGCTAATTCTTTCTTTGTTTGTTTGCCTGTTGTGCTTGTGTGTGCGTGCGCACAAGTATACAGAAACAGTCGGTTTTTTTTCTGTTTGTCCCTATTACTCGTCTTCTTTTTCTTCTGTCGCTCTTTCTTTCAGCTCTTCCCGCTCTACGAAACTCGCACACTTGTAGCTTTTTCATTATTCCCCCTCCCCCCCTACACACACCTTTTCCGTTTTATTTAGTCTTCGTACCGCGCGATGCAGCGCTTTCGTTTTCGCGCTCGTGTACACGGGCTTGGTGCAACGCATCTTGTGGGGCCGGCCTACGCATCGCTGTGGCAGTCCCTGCATCAGATGTCGTCCTCGGCCACCCCTCCCGCCCGCGCCGCGCGCAAGGTAACCCCTGTCTCGCTGCCCGGCTTCGAGCTCTCGCGACACTCTCCCACGGACAAAGCCGTGACCGTGCAGAACAACAAGGAGACGGGCGTCACGTTTGTGGAGTGGTCCGCGGCACCGGTGAACCTCTTCACCATGGAGGCGCTCCAGCGGTTCAATGCTTTGATGGAGGCGCTCGCGGCGGACGATGACACCAAGTGCCTCGTCATCACCTCCGCCATCGCCGACGTCTTCACGGCGGGCCTCGACATAAAGGAGATGATCGACCCCAAGTTTGAGCGGTTTGACCACTTCTGGAAGGCTGGCCAGAAGCGATGGAATATCCTCACGAGGTACTACAAACCCGTCGCGATTGTGGTCACCGGGCAGTGCCCCGGGGCCGGCTGCGCGATTGCGATGGCCGCGGACTACCGCATCATGGTCCGCGGCCCTGGTGGCGGCAGCGCCGACCCCAGCAAACGCTTTCGCATCGGCCTGAACGAGGCCCAGCTTGGCATCGCGGTGCCAGAGACGCTGATCGAGGCGTACAGCCGCACCCTTGGCGCCCACAGGGCGGACAAGATGCTGCAGGTGGGCGAGATGGTCACCGCCGACGAGGCTCTCTCGATCGGTCTCGTGGACGAGGCCGTGGACACGAAAGAGGAGGGCGTGCAGGCGGCGCTGCGGTACGCGAAGCGCGTCACCGCGGTGGCCGCGCCGTCGCGGTACAAGAACAAAATGGCAATCCGCAAATACTACCTGCTTGACACCCCGGAGCAGGAGGCGCTGGCGCGCAAGAGCTACTTTGAGACGATGAGCTCTCCGCATGTCCAGAAGGCCTTGAAGGGATACTATGCGGCGCTGAACAACAAGAAACATAAAAAGTAGACACACTTACGCACTTACGCACTTACGCACACAATGCAAAAAATAGTACTGAGAACACTATCATCCTCTTTTCTTTGCCTTTTCCTGCTTTTCTTCCGGTTTTTCATTTTATTATTTTACTTTATTTGATATTGTACACCGTACATATGCTATCGTACTTCTTTTTGCTGATCGCGCCAATTTTGCAAGCGGCTTGATTTCAATCTTTTTTTCAACTTGCTTTCCTCAAAATGCTTGTTTTTTTCCTGTGCCAAGTGTCGGCCTCCGTAGTTTTCTCTCTTTAATGTATGCGATAATTCGATGCTTGCCAATGTGGTTGTATATTTCTTTTTATCTATATGCTTTTCATATCTTATACTGTTTCTCATTTTTTTCCCTTTTTTTTTTTGCTCCTCTCCTACACCTGCAGCAATTACATACTATTTTTTTTTCTCAATCTCTATCGTTTTTTTTTTTCTTTAACTTGCACGTACACAGAAGAAAAGGTTGACCTTCTCCATACACAAGCGCACACACAAATACACATCTCAACAGCGTGTCATCATGTCTGAGCACTCCAAGATTGCGGCCGAGGAAAGCAACATCCAGTCTTACATAAACAGTCACAAGAACTTTGCCAGCAACGTCGATGTGGTCCACATCTCTGAAATTCCGCTCATCGCGAACGACAGCGAGGCTCCGTGGGAGTCCGACAAGGACGTGCTGCTCTTTCTTTCTCACGACGACACGTGGAGCCAGGTGCCCCAGAGCAGCCCCGCCGTGTGGGAGTTTTTTCGGCGCCCACCCCCTACTCTACGCGAGCCTCAAGGGCAAGAGCAGCTACCAGCAGGTAACCCCCACGCGCACAATCATGGCCACGACGATCGCGGGTGAGGCGTCGCGCCACAACTGCCCGTCCCGGCCGGACCTCATCAAGACGGCCGTGCAGAAGGCCGTCAAAGCGACCTCCGCCAAAAAGAGTCTCTACATTGTGTACTTCGGCGATGCCGCCCACGACCTGGCAGTCGTCTCGGCCGCCGCGCGGTCGGTGCGGCGCTTCACCGCCAAGAAGGGGGCGGCGGAGCGGGCGTATGAGGCGAGTGCCCCGCGCATCCTTCTCGCGCTGCAGCGACCCGACGGCTCGTGCGGCAGCGCCGAGGCGGCGGTGCAGACCTTCAAGGCGGTCACCACCGGCATTCAGCGCTGCGCCCGCCTCGTGGACGCGCCGACGAACCTCCTGGACACCATCTCGTTCGCTGCCATTGCGGAGAACTGGGTTGCCGAGATGCACACCAAGGGCAAGTCCGGCGTGCGCATCAACGTGGTAAAAGGGGACGAGCTGCGCGAGATGGGGTACGGCGGCCTGTGGGGCACCGGCAAGGCGGCGCAGTACCCGCCGCACCTCGTGACGCTCACGTACGAGCCAGCGAACGGCATCACGCCGCAGGAGAAAATAGCGCTCGTCGGTAAGGGTATTGTGTACGACACCGGCGGCCTGGCCATCAAGAGCGGCGCGAACATGTGCGGCATGAAGGACGACATGGGCGGCGCGGCCGCCGTCTTCTGCGGCTTCACGGCGCTGGTGGAGATGGACGCCCCGGTGCAGCTCGCGTGCGTCTTGTGCCTGGCCGACAACGCCGTCGGGCCGAATGCGCAGCGCAACGACGACATTATTATCATGAAGTCTGGCAAGACGGTTGAAATCAACAACACCGACGCCGAGGGCCGGCTGGTGCTCAGCGACGGCGTCTACCACGCCACGGCGGAGCTGCCCTTCACCCCCGACCTGGTCGTGGACATGGCGACGCTGACCGGGGCGCAGGGCATCGCGACGGGCCGCCTGCACGCGGCCATCTACTGCAACACCGAGGGCGGCGAGGACCGCTTTCGTAAGGCCGGCCGGGTGTCCGGTGACCTTTGCTTCCCGGTGCTTTACTGCCCGGAGCTGCACAACGCGGAGTTCTCCAGCACGTGCGCCGACTTCCGGAACAGCGTCGCGAACCGCAACAACGCCCAGGTCAGCTGCGCCGGTCAGTTCATCGGCAACCACCTCAGCGACAAGTTCGGCGGCGACTGGGTGCACGTAGACCTTGCCGCCCCCGCAACGAGCGGCGGCGTCTCGACGGGGTTCGGTGTCGGCCTGCTGGTGGAGGCGATCTGCCCCAAGTACCGCGCATAAGAACGCCAAACATACACACACACATGGCTGGAGACAAAAAAAAAAAAAACAAATATATATATATATATATATACGTGAGCACTACCTTTTGTGCTAAGAGGAGTAAGTGCGCCACTGTAAGTGTTGTTTGTTGTTTGTTTGTTTGCTTTCGTGGCGACTTTTACTTCATATATCTTTTTGAGTTTACGGTGGTGTTAGTTCGTCTGTACGTCCACGTAAAATTTAACGACTTACACAAACAAAGGCACACGTATGTTAAATGTTTACATGCACATACAGGGAATGATAATGGAAAAAAGGATTCCAACCAACAGCCTTTCTTGTTTTCTTTTTTTTTTTCTCTTGTCAAGCCTTATAATACTGCCAAGCACTTTGTGTACAAGCACGTTTCCTTACCCTTCTTCTATCTTTTTCTCCTCTCTTTTAGTATATCACACTTACATTTACGTAGCTCTTTTCACCCCTTTCTTTCTCTCCCTATATATACATAAATAATCGTAAATCACTTATAAAACAAAAGATGGGTGTCCCTGGCTGGATGCGGCGCTGCGAAGTCTACGCGATCTGCATGGTGTGGCCGATCGCCACCGTGGTCGGTCTTGTAGGAACGTATCGCATTTTTATCTGGAGCTATGGCGGCCGCGACTGCTTTCGCTACGTAGCCATTCAAGAACCTTTCAAAGAGGAGTGGTACCAGGCGAACCCCAAGGCCGCCCTTGGTATGGACACGCCGTTAGCCAACGTGCCCAAGTACTTGGACACGCCAGGGTATTCCACGAGCGACGGCTCCGAACACACGCACCATAATAACTATTAGCAACGTTGTTTTTTTTTTATTATTTTCCTTTCTTCTTTTCCCTTACAAATATTATTTCTTTTGGCGCCTTACACGTTTCGCATTTATAAACACGATTTAAAGAGAACAACAGCAATGGGTGTTAGGGTGCGTACAATACTAACTACAATTATATGCTTACAGATACAAAATCATAACAATTAAAATAATACATTATCTTCACTACACTAAAAAGCGATACTATGCCTCATCGTTTACCTAAAAAGCTACTCGGCTAAATTATTTTTTTTCTTTTGCCGCTGTTGTTCTTTTCTCGCGTAATGCCATCACTATTTGCTTTTATTTAGTTTTCTCTTTCTTTTTTTATATAACTTTGCTCTCAGTTACTGTATATTCTACTTTTATCTTTTGACACACATATTAAAAAATAATTATACCTCTTGTCATAAATAGTATTCTTATTACAAAAATAAAAAAAATTATTACTCTATATTTATACACACACACACACATATATATATATCTTTTAGTACTTATATTTATTGTAGATGAAGCATGTGTTCTACATCCCATACGCCTACTGCCCTCTCTTATACGCGTTGATCAGCGGCAGTGGCTTATTGTTTGCCCTCTTTGTCGGACTCGTGCAGCACCCGAAGGAGCTTCTCATCACCAGTTGCGGCGAAGACCACTGGGAGTTTTGGCCGTCCATTAGCACCACCATCGGGGACACGCAGCCGGAGCGGCAGATATGGCGCGTGGCCTTTGTGCTGTGTGCCGCCTTCCGCATCGGCTCCACAGTGACCATCTTCAACACTTTCTGGCAGAAAGGGTGCGGTGGCATGGCGGACCTGAAGCAGCTGGTGAACCAGCCGCGGCAGCTTTTCACGAGCTCCGCCTTTTTGACCGTCGTGCTGCTGTGGGTCGATGCGTGGCGCCTCGTGGCGGCGATCCTCTGGACCATGGTGAACTCCAACGAGAGCCTCTCTTATCACAATGTGGGCTTCTGCCCGTACGTTTTTCTGTGCTTCGTGATGCAGGTGCTCATCACAACCCTCGTCTCGCGCAACAGCTTCAACTTCAACATTTACGCCTCGCGCCGCGACGCGCAGGTGTCGTACAAGTTCAAAAAAGTCTGCATGATCGGCGAGGCTGTCGCCTCGGCGTGTGTGGTCATCTTCTTTCTGCGCCACTTCGCCACGTGCGCCGACGGCAGCTTTTCGCTCGCGAACATGTGGGAGTGGGTCTTCGCGACGTGCAACATCGCCTACGACGGCAGCTGCTGGTTCGAGATGAAGCAGGACGGCTGGTGGATGAGCCTGTCGCCTGAGTTCTTCTCCAACCTAGTGAAATCATCGCCGCCGCCGCCGCCGCCGTCGGGAGCAGCACTCGAGACGCACGCACAGGTCGCCGATGCCGCCGATGCCGCCGCTGTGGAAGCCGAGGCCCCAGTGTCAGATATGACTGGAGAGAGTGCAGCAGCAGCAGCAGCAGCAGTGCGGAGCTCATCGAGCGCGGTGCGCATAGGCGACGCCGTGACCGTCGACGGCCTGAGCGAGCCGACCTCTGGCGAGCCGTTTCTCACCTCTGATGTGGTGCTGCACCGCTTCCGATTCTGCTGCGCCCCGTCGCAGCTGACCATGTGGCTTTGTGACATTTACTGGGGCCATCTCTTCTTCGAGTGCATCATCCACCTCATCTCGCACATGTATTACCTGCCGCTGGTTGCCATGTCCATCTCGTGGGAGCTGCTGTCGGTGCTCTTTTTCACGTCGCCGATTTTGCTGCGCGTGGCTAAAGTGCGGAGGAGGTGCACTGGGCCGAGCTTCTTCGCGAAGACGTGGTTCAAGCCGGCGCATACTCCGCTTGGCACGTCGCACCGTGTTGTGCCCATGTATGTCTTTCTCTACCTGTGCGCCGCGCTCTCGCACCTGCAGGTGCTGGTGACCACAAACCCCCGCGGGAAGCTGCTTGCCGTGTCCGTTGGCGGCTTCTTTGTCCCACTCGCCACCTTCACCCGCTACCTATATCCTTCGCCGGCGTCTTCCACGGTCGAGGGCGGCGAGGACCGCACGGAGGACTGCCGCCGCATTCTCTACTCGCTGCCCATGGGCATCGTGCTTGGGATGCTGCTGCGCATTTTGTACGTGAGCGTGTCGCCCATCTACACGGAGCCGCTGTACACAGCGGTGGTGGGCATCATCCTCGGCCTCGTCTTCACCTTTGCCATATACCGTCACGCCATGTTCGGCAGTGTGCTGGAGGAGGCGACTGGAAAGCCGCCAAAGCGGTCGCCCGGCTCGCGCGTGGAGGAGAGCGCGGCAGTCGCAGGCGCCAGAGGAGGGGAGGACAGGGAGGAGCACCAGTCAACGCGGCAGGTGCGCTTTGCTGACTTGCGCTCGCAGGAAGGGGATCCCAACACCATGTGGCAGCTCGCGCTGAGCTACCCGCCCATTTCCCGCGCGCTGTTGGGCACGCTGTTCGGTTTCATGTCCGCCCTGGTCGTGAACTTTTTCATGTCAGCCAATGTGATACCGCGCCTGCTCGCGATCGATCCTTTTCCGGCCTCGTTCGCAGTCGTCCTTGCGCTGTTCTTGGGCATTTACTATTCAGCCGACATTGTGCCCATCTTCCCACAGCTCGCCACAAGCCGGAGTGAGCGCCGCCGCAGTGTGATGCAGCGCATTCTCGGCGCGGTGCTGCGCGGCTCCTGGGTGCGCGTCGGGGTGCTGCAGTTCGCTGGCACGGTGCTGCTGCTCTACGGCACCTCACAGACCAACCACAGCTACGAGGTGCGCCACGATAAGTACCCCGTGACGGTGGATACGAAGCTGGACGACGTGAGCCTCGCGCACTGGCGGACAACCGAGTTCTACGGCTCCAAGAACGCCGCGTTCGCCGGTGGCCTCCTCGTGACCTTCATCTTTGGCGCCCTCATGCCCGTCGTGATGGAGCTCACCTTTGTGCACATCGCGGCGCAGCGCTTTCACCACATGTCCACCCTCAAGAACAGCGTGGCCGTTGAGAAGAACATGAACCTGCTGAGCACCACCGCCGAGCTGACCGACGCACAGCTCTACAAGAAGGAAGGCGGCCTGCTGCGGTCCTTCGAGTTCTGCACCTACGCGTCGGCGCTGTCCGTGAGCTTTCTCTACGTGGCGACCACCACGTACCCATTTATTCCGTTTGGGTGGATCATGCGGGAGAAGACCCGCGGCACGCTGCTGGTGCACGCAACCCTCTTCTACTGGCTCGCCTTTTACGTCGTGCATCGCGTCGTCCGCGGAGCCCGGAAAGAGATGGCGGCGGAAAAGGGCGGCACCAGTAGTACCAGCAGCAGCAGCCCAGCCAGTGTACCGCTGAGCGCCGAGACGGTGGGCGCCGCGCGGCGGCAGCGCTCGCTACACCTGTTTATCGTCTTCATCCTCCCGCTCGCCTTTTTGGCCGTGCTCATCGGCCGCACCAGTCTCGGCTACTACGGCGTCGCCTACCCCGCCGGCAAGGACACGGTGCGCAGATACCCGGAGGAGGTGGCGCACCTGCACCACATGATGCTCGACCTCCGCACCACGCAAAACGGCGTGACAGACCCCGACATCAAGAAGTCCGCCAAGTCTTTCCTGAAGGCGCAGTACGACGAGAGCTTCGATGAAATGCGTAAGAACGTCACCGACACCGAAGCGAGCGCGTACGTCGACGCGGTGTACAAGGTCGGCCACTTGACGCAGCAGCAGCGCAAGGACGTTTTTCACGCAGCGGAGGCGCTCACGCACTTCTCTGGGTTCATCTGGACGGTCCACTTTGGGCTCGACAACTTTAATGTGGACTCGTCGCACCGTATTGTGGAGATGGTCCGGCGTTACAACCCGGCCGTCGTTGGCCTCCTGGAGAGCGACACGATGCATCTGGTGAACAACCAGAAGGACCTCGTCGAGTACGTGTCGTACCACACGGGCTACGCCTACACGGACTACGGCCCGACGGCGCTCGACGACACGTACGGCTGCGCCCTCATCTCGCGCTACCCCATTCTCCGCGTGAAGCGGTACATCATGCCGTCCCCCATCGGCGAGCTCGCCTGCCTCATTCACGCCGAGCTGGATGTGTTTGGCGCCACCGTCCACACCTACGTCGGCCACTTTGGCAACACGGAGCACGCCGCGGATGGCATTCTGCAATCGCAGTTTCTGGGCAAGATGGCCCGCGAGAACGTCGGCCCGTCCATGTTCCTCGGCTATCTCGTCACACACCCCGCGGAGCCCAAGCACTACGGGGAGTACTCGGACCCCGTCGAGCCCGGCAAGTTCCGCGACGCAGCGCTGGAGCTCTACGTGCGGCGGCCGTGGGTGCGGCTGCAAGAGCGGGGCGGGCTCGAGAAGGACACCTTCGAGCCGTACGTGGAGGGACAGCACAAGGACTTCAACGTGGAGTACAAGCTGCAGCATGTGCCCGAGATACACACGCTGGAGGCCGCGCTGCCGAAGCCCGTCGATGACAACTTCCGGCGCACGCCCAAGGGCGAGAAGCCGCGGGTCTACTACTATAATCAGACCAATCGCTACTCGATCGACCACCCCCGGTTCGAGTTCGTCGATCGCTATTGCCAGTACACGCTGTTTAAAACCGGCGCGGCGAGCGGCGAGGATGCTGACCATCAGGAGGCGGCGAAGGGCGTGCCGCTGGAAATGGACATTTACGACTGGCAGCGCTTTGCGTTCGACAAGGGGGTTGAGGATCTTTCCGATACGGAAATCCAGCGTTCTCAGTTTAAGTTTAGCTAT